>CABEEJ010005553.1:8758-28902 GCA_901482245.1 Timema douglasi | reverse complement strand
GGGGGGGGGGGTCGATGTAATTTAGTTCACGTGATCATCGTGTTTTGACGCCGCGCCGTCTTGTTTGTCGGCGCTCTTCAACTGCGCCTACAAGTGCTCCTTAAACACTCGCGGCTACATGCAATTACTGGCCCGGGTTAAAATGACTGCACTCACGTGGTAGACGCCTTAATTACCTTATCTCCGGCTTAGCACCCTGCACCCCACACTCCAACCAAACCCTAAAATATATAATTATTATTATTACAGTATATGCGGCGGAGCCTTGTAAATAGTGTTAGTTATCTAAAAAATGAACAATAATTCATATTCACTTCACTGGCTGAATGGTCTAAGGCATCACTCTCATGTTATACTGGCTTGCTGATGGAGAGATTGGGGTTTGAGTCCCAGTTTAGTGTACTGAGGGTGGTTTTGCCTAAATGGTTTCCCACTATCCTTCCACGCAAATGCGGATAGATCACCCCTGAAATGCTTCCTTTCTCATCCCTACACCATTAGAGTAATTATAATTTATGCATAAAACCTGAAGAGGTATTAAAGTGTGCTGATTAAAAAAAAAAGGAATAGTTCAAACATTCATTGCATACGTCTGTATGTTGTGTAAAACCAATGGAACGACACACTCTTACAAACTTTCTCATATAATGAGTGTATTATAATTGGGTACAAAATTTTCAAAAACAGGTTCACAGTAAACTACCTGATGTTAGCCCACAATTGAGCTATACCGGACCGAACGGCCTCCATCTGTTGGCGAAGATATTGCTGACCTCAGCAGATAAAAGGTGTCGTGGGATTAGCACAACGAACCCGGAAGTTAATTTCAGTTTTCTAGACTGGAGAAGCTGCCTTTTTTTCCCCTATTCAAGTGGCTCCTCATTTGTCCTCACAAGGATGACAGGTCTCTGTTTCATAGATAATCTGGAAGCGCCGGAGATCAAACCCGGGACCTCCATATCTGTAGCCAGTTTTTTTTTTTACAAAATGACTTTTTCACTATACCACAACTAGAAAGCAGGTACATTTCCTCTAGGTTCCACCTCCTTCATACTAACCTCCATTCGTGATGGGATAGGGATGAGGAAGGAAGTATTGTAGAGAGTAATCTACCGGCATTTGTGTGGAAAGAGAGTGGGAAACCATTTAGGAAAACCACCTTAACTTTTAAAATCAAAGTAACCCTGGCACTATACAAAAAAATACACGCCGGAGCCTTCATAAAATATTTCACTAACGACGGTTAAATTTTACCAGTAAAAAAACTATAAAACAAAAGAGGAAAAAAATACAGGGTTATCCGTAATTCTGATGCTTTTTTTATTGTGAAAAACCAGTAAAGAATATTCTAAACTTTCTTTACGGAACTTGAGTTAACTATGACGTAGCACTGTTTGAAAAAGTGGCTTTAGACCATTCTGCTACTGAAGCGGATATTTTCAGTATTCCCAAACCAGATTCAAAACCCAACCAATACGCCACCGTCAAATCAGGCAAGACGAGATTAACGCCCTCTACGCCAAACACAATTCATTTTAGATATTCGTTAAAAAAAATCCTTAAATTTACTATATTTTTAAAACTCTTTAACTAAATATTGTCAACACAATCTACCACTTTGAACATCCATTTAAAATAAAACCTATCGTCCCGTTTTCCCTTTCAAAATCATATAACAAACTCAACAAACAATATCCATTATTCATATTAACACTCCTGCCTTTGTTTGCATTAAATATCAACGAAAGTTCACGCCTTTATATAAAAAAAAACCTCAATATAAATTGTTGCGACATTCAATAAAATAACGGCAGGTCTGAATAATGAGAATGAAAATGGCATTTTATTAGGTAACGAATGGAATGTTAGAAATAAATCATCACAGAATGAAGAGTATTCCTTGAGGGACTACATTGACCGCCATGTAGGACTACTTTTGGAAAAAGAAAAATACAACTAGCTCTAGTGAACATTTTCAATTATTATGGAAATATGCCTTAACTAAGTTGCTTATTTGTTTCCACTTCAAATCTGATGCTCACCAGATAATTGATTACTTAGAATCAATTAATACCTTGCACCATATATTATAAATAAATAAACTATGTTCTGTGATCAGTAGACATCGCTCCTTCTATTTAAATTATGCCAAGTACATACTATTAAGAATTGGTTCATGTCCTTATCGTTACTCCAGTTTTGACATTTCTCTTTGGATTTCTAGCTTAAACATTTATAATATTTCTCCTTGGATCTAAAGCTTATATTTTTCCTTGGTGATCAATTTAGACCGAAAACAAATTCATATTGCATTCAAAAATACATAATATTCACATAGAATAACAGTTGGTTACATGGTTTAAAACGCCAGTCTCGCAATAACTGTCAAAATCAACAAAATTACAACTTAGATACGTGAATGGTTTATTAGAATTATACAATTAAAATTATTATTATTATTATTATTATTAGCACCGCGTCTTACAATCCGTTCGGGTTATACGCACTTACGCTAATGTGCAATGGTAGGATGATTGTGAGATGAAATGAAGGACCTACAGTTTAACGTGGAATTCGAACCACGGTGGAGACCTGGCATTCCCCACATTCACAAGATGTCTTGTCAGAGGTGAAGGAAGGGTTTGGTAATCAGATAAATCTGTGCTGGGACCTGGGATTGAACCCCGGCCGCCAGCACAGAAGTCTGACACCTTACCCCTGGACCGCCAGGTCACCCAACTGTTGGTTACGTGGTTTAAAACGCCAGTCTCGCAATAACTGTCAAAATCTATAAAATTACAACTTAGATACGTGAATGGTTTATTAGAATTATAAATTAAAATTTTTCTTGGGAGATAAGCTATTAAACCAATAACCTTTTGGGTGGACGCCATATTGAAACGGATAGCTGGATCAAAAACAAATTTTAACGGATCCTATGGCCAAAATTCAAAGAATGTACCTGATAAATGTTGTTAAAATTGTTCCACAAATATGAGAATTATCGTGGAACAGGAAGATAAGATGCCAAATGATAAAATTAAAGTGAAATCTTGCTGTCGAGTCATTTAAATAGTTTACTTCATTTTAGTACACACAAGTATATTTATACCCACAAAGGTATACTTAGACATCTCACTCACATGCATGGAGATTCATGTTTTTTCTTAGATGATTTTCCACTTTACCTCTACGTAAATGCGGGTATCTTCATCTAAAAATTCTACCTTACTTATTTATACCCTATTAGTGTAAATATGCATATGGCCTGGACCGGTAGTAAGACGCGTGACACGAGAAATAAACCTGTCAAGCTATACCTCCAAAATGTCCTTTCAGAGTACTCTCCTACTTAAAATGACTCTACTTTAAGGGGATCGTAAACGTGTTTAGTGACATTTGTTGGTGTCAATAGAGTTTGATGAATGTGGGGGGTGTATTGGGGAAGGGGTGATGAAGAGGAGGTTAGTGGGGGGGGGGTCCTTAACCAACATTCTCCAACCACCCCCTTCCCCTATAAACAGGCAGGGTTGAATTATACGACTCTGTGCATACACAGGTGACATTCTACCATCGTAAACTTTATTATTTTACTTTGTACTTCGGTAACGCGGGGATAAATATTTTTAAATGTCACTTTTTATATCAAGGTTTCAACAAGTCTTCATTAATTTTATTTTTAGGTTTGATCGTAAAATTTTTACCTGCATTTCATCATTAAAACACGGTCGTTTTTAAAAGGGCTATAATTGCTTTCTGGAAGTAATGATTAAAAAGTTAAATTCTATGTGTACATTTTTCTACGTTGCTTTCCTCGTCCTAGAAATTAAGTAAATAATAACCACTAGGTTCAACTTCTTAAATTAAATTAAATTTAATTACAACAAAATCTTAGATAATTTCTCGAATATAAATTTAAAGTTTCCACATATTAGACATAAGTAAACTTTCATTAAATCAACTTTCCCGCCGAAAAAAAACCTAATTATCAAGTGTTATTTATTGTGTAAAACACCCCCATTCATTTTCCGGGCCCTTATTTTTTCATTTGCCAAATTTAAATTTTCTTCCGCACTCAAAGGTATAGTTTTTAATAGTTTTGTAAAAATTTCAAGCTATTGCCCTAAGTCCCAAACAATTTTGGTTACCATAAATCCATTTTAAAATTTAAAGAATTATTTGGTTATCTGATATGTTTATTTTAACTGCCTGCCTAATTTAAATTTTCAACCACACCGGAAATAGTATTATATTACCTGGATACATTTCGAGCTCTTACATTTCCAATTTTACAATTTTGGAATTCAATTTATTCAGACATAATTTGGTAGTGGCTAATCCAAACAAGTAGTAAGACGTGGTTTAACAACAAACATGCGTCTTACTTCACTAGATAAAATGAAGTTCCATTTAGAAGAGACTTTGCAGACGTTTAGAAATCACGCAACATCTAAGAAACTCGATATCTTTTTAAATATTGTTTTCTACCATATGTATTTGAAAATTATCAGCAGGTATCTGAACAGTTAAAAAGTTTAAATTTTGAGCTAAAAGTTTTCTAAAAAAAAACAATTAACGAAGCTTTACATGAAAAAGTTGCTCTTCTGAGATTAAAGCAAAAGGTTAAAAAACTATATCTAGCCTTCCTATATCAAATAGAGTAATAATTTGATAGGATCACAACCGATCATTTTAAGATCATGTGGGTTTGTTTTGTAGTGTTTAATAAAGGTTATAAAACATTTTTTTAAACAATCTAAACATTTAGCTGGTCAAAACTTTCACCTACATTTTGGTGTAAACAGTATTAAAGAATATCAAACAACTTCTTAAATAAAGAAGCTTTCTAAACGTCTGCAACAATTATCCGTGCTCTATTATACGGAACTCTCTAACTAACAAGTTTACTGAACAACAGGTTATTTGATATTTCTCACTTTATATTTTTACCATCGCGCCTCAGTGGCATAGTTAGCTAACACGCTAGTTTCGTGTTGAGCTAAACTACCAAGGATGGGGAGATCAAGGTTCGAGTCTCACTCGGGTGAACTGGGGGTGGTTTTCCCCCCATTGGGTTTTCACTCTCCCTCCACGTAAATGCGGGTTCACTTAATCTATATTAAACTTTCCCGATTCGTAACCCACTAGCGTAATTAGTACTTAAGCGTACAACCTGAACGGGTAGTAAGATGTGAGGCTAAGTCTTGTTATAATATTATTATAGTTATAATTTTATTAATACTCATGAGAGGTATTAAATAACTGTTATGTTTAAAAAATTAAATTCTATGTATCTACTTAAGAAATATTTTATTTATTTTAAATAAAACAAAAGTTTTGTTTTTTAAAAAAAAGCCCCTGCAAAACTAGAGTTCCTTTCCACCCCTCCTTAAACTAAGGAGATGAGGAAGCTATAAAAGGGAATCCTGTCCGTAATATTGCCAATATTGCCACAATATCTCCACAACTGCACTCCCCTCCAAATATATTCCTCTGCCATCAAACTCTTCTTCAATCTCTTAAACGTTTCAAATCGCCCACCGAACAGACGCGTCAAGTCACCAAACAGTCATAGGCCACTCGCTGTCAGTGGAGCCAACTTTCCTGAAGCCTCTTATCACACTTCCCTCACGCGTATTTCGTCAATAATGTCCCCCCGCCTCCCATAGCCCTAACATTTGACATCCGCATGTAAATGTAGGCATTAAAACAGGCCCCCACCTCCCCCCTGTTGCATCGTTCCTTTATCGTACGTCTGTCAGGGTCAAGATTGTGTCACTACGTGCCGCTTTGTGGGCACTTATGTGGGCCGCCTCGGAAAGCGAGAATACGAAACCGAGGATACGTTCAGCTCTAACACAATGTTTAATTCTACGTTGCGGTATTTCAAAATCTGGTTCACACCAAAATAACGTCGAAGGATTCAAACAGAGTTCTTATTTACTTAACAACCTTTTAGTTTGAGTTTTATTAATAGAAACAAAGTTTGAAAATGTGACATTAGATCATTTTAACCGGGTTTTCTTTAGTATATTTGTGGAGCTATGAGACTAGAATTGATCAAAAAGGGTTCGGGACTTAGCCTTTTTTTTAAATAAATACTTTAATTTTTTGATAGGATTACAATAGAAAGCTAAGATATTTGAGAACTGGCAGCGAACTTTCCTCTTTAACTTGAGATAAGAAGTTTCGTAGTTTTCTTTCTCCTTTTTCTTATTATAATGACAAAAGGATGGTTGTCGGTAGAAAGTAGGAGGAAGCACAAGCGTAGACAGAACAGAGTAGTAGTTCCAAATAATTTTTTAGTTGATAGTTATGCTGCTATTCCTGACTGACTGTACTGAGGGCGATTTTTACTTATGGGTGCACTTCCTAAATTCAACCTTCCTCATTCCTTACAAGTAAGCGTTACACATCTGTGTCCAACTTGAAAGGGTGATAAGATGTGATAACATAAGTGGTACGGTGCAAGCTACAGACTTTTACACTTTTTAATATAAATTATAGCTCTACTTATAACTCATAATTTTTTTTATACTAAATACAATACATTATTATATATACATATTGAGGGGAAAATAACTTTGCATTTCAGTAAAGCGCTTGCATGAAATAATAGAAACTGATACAGAAATATATTATTTATTATGTGTATTCTTAACTCCCTATTTCCTAAAGCCATATAATATGACACAGGAAATATTTATTTCATAAAAATATTCTTTTAAAAAAAAGTTGAGTTTTACAATATTGCCTTGGCAAATTAATTTGTATCTTGAATAGTTGCGGTGATATGATCAAAATTGGAAATTTACGTTTATGTGAAATACCCTAAAATTCATTGTCACGAGAAAATGACAGTTGCCGTCTTGTTTAAAATGATAAACAATGTATACTATATTCACGGTAGGAATTACTCTCTGAAAGGTCCTTTTTCCTACAAATATCCTACTATATAATAGATTTCTGGTAGAGAAAAAGGCCTTTCATAAAACAATTCCTACCGTGAACAGACTTTATATATAATTTAATCAAAACTGTTAGAACGAATTTTGAGAAAATCAAATTTTTTCTCTTTTTGCCCTTCAGTAATCTACCCTTAAATTAAGGGTTAGATATCTAATTCCAAAAACTCCTCGGCGGAAACACCCTAGATACCAAGGTATAGCCCAATTTATAAAATAGTTCCAGCTCAAGCCCGAAGTACAAACGGCATAGTGAAAACCACTTTTTGTGTTTCAGGGAGTTAAATTTATTACAGTTTTGAGTTCGATTATTTTTTTGACGATCAGAGTACCTTTTCTCCAAAGTGTCAAGAGAAAGTAAAAAAAAAAAAAATCATATCTAGCTGTAAATTGGATCGTTTTTATCAATTATGACGGTATTTAGATGACAAGTTTTGGCAACACTGGCCTACATCTCACTTAGCGCCGTACCATGACGTCATACCTCACGCCAGTGGACGCTGGGGCCATAACAGTCTCATGCGAGTCATGTTAGAACCGACTGTTTACTGACTGACTGACTCAACTGTCTCACACAAGCCTGACTCTGTGAGATCTCTAGAGGCTGGATTCTGTGGACATGTCCCCGACAGCCACCCTCCTACTCTGACACGTCACAAGTGTCATCCCGACCTAAACGATTCCACTACGCCAGTTTCACGGCCCTCACAACTCCCTTCAAAAACGGACCAACTCCACCTTGATATGTTTACGTTATTTCACTACGCTACATTTTATACGAATGTTTAAAATATCACTCTAATTTCTAAATACATATTTTTACTTTATCTCTTAGGGTGACCTGGCGGTCTAGGGGTAAGGTGTCAGACTTCTATGCTGGCGGCCGGGGTTCGATCCTCGGTCCCGGCAAAGATTTATCTGATTACCAAATTCCTTCCTTCACCTCTGACAAGACATCTTGTGAATGTGAGGAATGCCAGGCCTCCACCGTGGTTCGGATTCCACGTTAAACTGTAAGTCCTCCATTTCATCTCACAATCACCCTACCATTACACATTAGCGTAAGTGCGTACAACCCGAACGGGTAGTAAGACGCGGTGCTAATAATAATAATAATACTTTCTCTCGACACCTCTGAGATAAAATGTTGTGATCGTTAAAAAAAATCGAACTTGAGATTTTGATAAATGTCAACGTTTCACGACTACCTGAAACAAACAAAAAAATGTTTTCGCAATGCCGTCTGTATGTCTGCCTGTACCCAAACTATTTTAGCGATTGGGCTAAAAGTTGGTATATAAGGATTTCAAAAGGTCCCCCCTCCCCCCGAGGGGTTTTTGGAACTCTAACCCTAAATTTAAGGGTGGTGTACTAAAGGGCAAAAAGAGAGAAACAATCGACTTCCTCGAAATTTGCTCTAATGAATTTGATTAAATTTTATATTTATTCACTGTTTGTCACTATAAACAAGATGAAAATTTTCATTTTATCATAAAAAATGACTTTGAAGGTACATTATTGGCAGGTTTTTTACGCGCAAAAAGGTCAGAATTTTGGGTACACCTAACGCAAAAATTTGTACTGCAGAGATAAAGTAAAATATTATAAACCTAGATATAGCTTTCCTCCATCAAATAGTCATATTTTGATAAGATCATAACAGAAGGCTTAAATATAGTGTGGGATTGTTTTATAGGGTTTTATGTAAGCTGTCGAACAATTTAAACTTTTTTTTTTTTTAACTGGTTATAACTCTCCCATACATTAGGGTGAAAACTATATATATATATATTAAAAAAACACTTTGGTATGACTGTATGGTCTAAGGCGTTACTCTCGCAATAGAATAGATTACCGCTAAAATGTAGATCCTGATTCCATCCAGGTCAAGCATACTGATGGTAAATTTTACTAGATGGTTTACCACTTTCCCCAATTGTGGGTACACTACCTCGAACCTTTCTTAACCATCAGTTATGTCCATACGAGATTTCAGCTCTATTTGTGTAGTAGTTTTCACGTGAAAGAGTAACACACAAACTCAGTTTAATATTATTAAAATTAGAAATCAGACACGTTAGCTCAGTCGATAGCTTGTCTGTTTACTGACGAGTTAAGGGTACCGGGTTCGATTCCCGGAATGACCAAACAATTTATCATTAGTGAAATGTGGGTTTACCCTTTCACACTGATGAATTAACGTCTGGGGACTGGAAGTTGTGCCTGTCGTAGTCTTAAGTTAGATTATAAGGCTTATGAAGCTATGAAAGGCCTGGCCAACTGGTAGTGGAAAATATATGGCTTGAATAAAAAACTGAGCCAGGGCATAGGCTGTAAACATTTATGGATGTAAACTAAAGTAATATAAGAATGCATAGAACACGTTTACCTTACATTTATATGGTGTTTTGTAAATACGTATAGCCATCATTACACCATTTAAAATAGCATCTGAAGAGATTTACCTACTTTATTAAATCGTGACAAGAAAGGGATATAATGTAACGGGGGAAATGGTTTAATTTCGAGATAACGTCCATTGTACACAATGGTTAACCATTTAAAAAAACACTGTCTAGCTTAACGATGTAAAATTATTCTGCCGTTCACTCTTTTATGTCATTTAAATTGCTCCTTTAATCCATCTCATTTCAGTATTAATTTTGTGCTCCTGCTAAACGATACTTATATTCGCAGCTTTAACACAAACATCATGTGGTTACTTGATACTATACAGAAACTAGGAGATGTGGCGTGAATTGAATACACTGCATCTTCGTGAAACGGATAAATATTTTCAAACACACAAAAAAACAACTCGTGACAGAGAGTAATATTTGCAGAAAACTGAGAGGTTTGCTATAAGGTGAACTAAAGGATTCACTAGATAATACACTAGAGGGTAAACTAAACGATGAAAGGGAGATTGCACTAGATCAGTGGCTCTCAATTACTTCTCATCAAAGACTATAATTACATTTTTTCTCATGGATCAGGCCAGAGAGTGTGAAAACTTGAATTTGATAAATGTACTAAAAACGAAAACTAGTTATCTCATAAAATTATAAACATAATTTTTATTTTAATATTTATAAAAGTTAATATATAAATTATAAAATAAACCTTAAGTTATCAAGAAACTAATGGGGTATGGTGTAAAACCATTTTGTTGGATCATATATAAATATATTTTCTTCAGTTTAATTATTTACGTTAGGCCAGACCGACATCCTTCGCGGGCCGCCTATCGAGAACCACTGCATTAGAGGGTAAACTCTAGGATCTAATGGTGTATTGTGTGTGTGTGTGTGTGTGTGTGTGTGTGTGTGTGTGTGTGTGTAATGTAGACCTATGCAATGTATGTAATGTATATACATGTATGTCTGTATAGATAAATCTTACTACTGCTCACTGATATAGAAAGATGAAATTTGTGAAATTGTAGATGAACCACTCAAGATTCGCAAAATTTTCAGACTTGAAAACTGTTATAAAGAATAAGTATAACAAATAGAAAAGTGATTTATTTAATCATTTTAATTGGTCAAAGTATTATTTGCACTTCAAAAGCAAGGGGAAACTGGAATATAAATTCCAATGTTAAATTCAAAGATAAATTGTGGATTATAATACATTGAACTTTTTTTCAAAGTAGTTTGTTGTTTTGTTTTAATATTAATGAATAAAAACGTATTTCTTTGGCAAATAAAAATTAGAGGTAACGGGTCAACACGGTTATTTAATTTAAGATTATGTATTCATACATATCAATCACTACTCTAACCAAAATAAATTTTGAAAATGAAAGCATTTGGGAGGATATATAGACAGAAAAAAAAAGTCTTAGTGAAAATTCCATATAATCTCAGACATATCTTTGCCTTAATTTGTGTATTTGGTTTATTAGCCGAGCCTAATAAACTGTGAGAAGCTTCCTTTGATATATTAACAAAGCACTTTTCCAGAAAACCCTTTCGATCATCATAATCCCTGATGTCTTGAGTGTGAAAATTTGGTTCCACATAACATACTGATCCTAGTAGGTAGGAAGAGAATTGACATCAAATTCCGGAAATCCAATATGACAAAAGTAGAAAAACTTGTTTTAATATGCAGCCGTCATCAGATGCCAAAATGCTAATATTGGATGAGATAACCATGGCTTCAAGCCATCCATTAGATGCAATATTTTTACTTAAACTTTTACACATTATAGTTTTTTTCTTACAAAATTGAATTTTAAAATCACAATGTTACAGATATTATTTAATTAAAGAGATATTTTCATTACAATAAATTAGATTTGCTTGAAACTACAATTTTAATATATATTTACTAATATTTTTTAGTTAATCTTGATAAGGACAGAAAATAAATGTCAAAACTTTTACAAAAAAAAAAAGTATTATCACACTTTCTGTTCATAAATGACCGAAGTTGATTTTTATAAAACTAATCCAAAGATAAAATATTTTTTATTGCAACAGTTTGTGAAGGCCCTGATTACGGCAGACCCCTTTCACCCTCCTCCAAATCCCGGCCAGCTTCCCTATCCGTTGCGGTGATCTCTGTCTGTTTTCAAATAAAACATCGAGTCGTAAAATAATCTCTCCTTTATACTCCCCAACCTTCAATTCTATCTGCTACTCATGCAGTTAGTCCCTTTTACAACCTAGCCCTTCCAATTACGAGCAACAGTCGTATGTAAGGGACAGCGTGGAACTAGGAACAAAATTAATTTTCTGCCAAAAATTAGACCCCACGTATGTTTTGTCTCTTAACGCGCGTAAAAACACGCGGCTCAACTTGTTTTGGAATTTAAGTTGGAACAAACTTTAACAGCTGGGGAAGTTGTGGTAGCCTTAAATGTTGATTCTATGAGATACAAATTTTCCTGTTCATCTGAAAGTTTAGATTCGTTGGTTGGCCAAAATGGTTATATATTATGTTCTCTCAAAACATACATACATACATACATACATACATACATACATACATACATACATACATACATACAAATACATACATACATACATACATACAAATACATACAGACATACATACATACAGACATACAAATACGTACATACATACGTACAAATACATACAGACATACATACATACATACATACATACATACATACATACATACATACATACATACATACATACATACATACATATATACATATATACATATATACATATATACATATATACATATATACATATATACATATATACATATATACATATATACATATATACACACACATACACACACATACATATACATATATACATATATACATATATACATATATACACACACATACACACACATACATATATATACATATATACATATATATACATATATACACACATATAAATGTTGATTGGAAGGAACAAAGTATAAGAATGATTTACACGTTTAATAAATCAGTTTATTAATATTCAAACAATTCAAAAGGAAGTATATATAACTATTGGTAGAAATTATTCAAACCATCTATTCTCTGAACATAAGAATATAAACTGTTACAATAATATAAATAGCTCAACAAAGGAGCATCAGGTGGGAAGCACCCAGGTACACCCTATAACCCAAACATAGGTATAGATAAGAAAGCTTGTAACTCGTTAAAGCAGGACAATACTAAGTCATCAAATAGGAAGAAAGGCAAAAACTGTAAGGAAATATAATTAACTGGCGGTAATCAAATCTAATTACAAAATTATCATGGATAATTCTACTCCAGTCAGCTGACTGTGAGTCTTCCAACTACAACACAAACTTTCAAATATAAAGAACTAAGCCTCATAAAGTTAGTCCCAGTTTAAGTATCTACAAGGGAGGTAGTTAACATTAGCTAGCTTGAGTTAATTCCATAAAGAGTTAAACATTACAATGTTATAAGCTCCTAGAAGAGAAACTATTATTTTACCGGCCGGGGTTCAATCCTCGGCCCCGGCAAAGATTTATCTGATTACCAAACCCTTCCTTCACCTATGACAAGACATCTTGTTAATGTGGGGAATGCCAGGCCTCCACCGTGGTTCGGATTCCACGTTAAACTGTAGGTCCTCCATTTCATCTCACAATCACCCTACCATTACACATTAGCGTAAGTGCGTATAAACCGAACGGGTAGTAAGACGCGGTGCTAATAATAATAATAATATTATTTTACAAATAGTAAAATACCAGGAATCTAAATGCTACAGATACTACGGCTGATTAATTCCTAAATAGTTCTGCCTGAGGAATAAATAGTATATTTATTGTGTCACCCCGAAAGGAGGACAATAATACTAAACAAAACAGTGATCATTTTCGACTAACGGTAAAGGCGCCGTAAGGGGGCCGTACACAACAGACAAAATCCCTACTATGGACAAGAAGCACCGCGTGCCAGTCCACAGTTAGACACATCAGAGACATGTGTCAGCTACAGACCTAATTAGGTCGTGAAACAAAGCAGTAGATCACCCGGTATCCTCCATTATATTATTATATTCTTTAAACTAGCCGCAGCATGGTCATATAGTCTAAGGAGCCTAATCTAGACCCTAATATTTGCGACCAAGCCAAATAGACATAGAGAGGTAGTGCATAAAGCTATAAACTATGCCTTATGGGCACAGGGAAATAAGTTGCTAGTACTGACATAAAAGAACTAAGTCATATGGACATTGAACAATAGAGCTCAAGACTCAACAAAATAAACAAGACCTTAAGGGCATAGGGAAACAAGTCAGTGGTACTGACATACAAAAGTTATGTCAGATGTACATAGAATAATAGAGCTCAAAGCTCAATAAAGATTACAGCATTCCTCAATACTTATAGTATCCGCCGTAACTTGCTCTGCGGTGAGGTGACACAGACGCCTCAACCATCGTGATCTTCAGTACGTAGTCTTAGCAGATGTTTGCGAATATCTTCCAGAAGTTCCTCCGACGAGTGGTTACAATAGAATATATACACTCGAACCGAGGACGGTTCTTTATATACCAGTGGGACTAATAAAATTTGGCAAGATTATCTACAAGTATAAAGAGGGGTGTCAATCTTTTAAGATCACGCCACCCGACCACTAGCGCTCGCCGACGGCTGTTGGGAACACCCCGAATGAAGTATCTCTCATATACTCGTCGTCTGGCCCTTCTCTGGGGAGTTTTTGATGAAAATTGGGCTTGTGAGGTCGCAGTGAGTCTATAACTGCCACACATTATTAGAAAGTATTAGATCCTGTAGTAATAGCTTTAAACCTATTATAGGGCTTCATTGAGTGTGATAGAATGTATTTAACACGTTAGAATACTTACATATACATATATACATACACACACACACATATATATACATACATACACATATATATATACATACATACACACATATATACATACACACACACACATGCATACATATATATATACATACACACATATACATACACACATACATACATACACACACGCATATATTTACATATATACACATATATACACATATATATACATACATATATATATATATACATACACACATATATACATACACACATATATACATACACACATACACACATACACACATACATACACACACGCATATATTTACATATATACACATATATACACATATATATATATATATACATACATGCGTACATAATTACGCCATTCCCTTACGGGGGGAGGGGGGGAGGAGCAAGAAACTCTACATAAGGCTCAAAAACCAACTCCCTACTTAAATCCATCCTCACTAATTTCACCGCACTTCCCTATCCTTACATACTCCCTTCGATTCAACAACATCCATACACTGAGTAATATTTTCTCTTTTATTCTTATAACTATTAATGTTTCTTTTTTCACAAATTTGTCTGCCACATTTATCCACATCTTACATGGCCTACCCCTTCCTTTTGATACACACACTCTCCCTTGATATATTTACTTCGTCACTCGATCCACACTCATCTTCTCAACACGCCCAAACCAAAGTAATACGTCTCTTCACATTGACCTATTGGATTCACTTACAAACTGCACTCCTTCAGCATCCATTCATTACTGACTCTGTATATACGAGTTTTTCCACATACATCTATTATTGGATTGTCTTTCAAATCTCACTCCTTCAGCATCCATTCATTACTGACTCTGTATATACGAGTTTTTCCACATACATCTATTAATTGGATTGTCTTTCAAATCTCACTCCTTCAGAATCCATTCATTACTAACTCTGTATATACGAGTTTTTCCACATACATCTATTAATTGGATTGTCTTTCAAATCTCACTCCTTCAGAATCCATTCATTACTAACTCTGTCCATACGAGTTTTTCCACATACATTTATTAGATAGCTCACGCCAACCATATTTACATTGTTCTTGTGTTCCTTCTGATAAATCCACGCTTCACATTCATAAAACAATGTTGGCGTTAAAACACATTTATTTGAACTGCCATATTTGTATCTTTCAATATTGATTCCTTCTTTGCAACAGTCCACATATATAACCCTACTTTCCTAGATACATTCACCTATTAATAAGAAAATTAACCAACCCACTCATCCACTAACCCACAATATCAGCTCACTCACCTATCATAACAATTCACTCATGCATCTATTCATACACCCATCTATTTAACCATCCTCCAATCCACAAAGCTATTCACCTATCTATACATTAACCCATCCATTCATTTATCCTTCAATCCAAAATTCCACCCACAAATTCACCCATTTAGCAATACACCCATATATATATATATATGTATGTATATCTATCAATCTATCTCTTTATCTATCTGTCGATCTATCTATTTATCTATCCATCTGTTTATCCATCTATCTATATATCTACACATTTCTCTGTCTATCTGTATACCTACCCATCTATATATCCGTCTGTGATATCATATCTGGGCTGTATCCCTAACAAATTAAAAAATAGGTTCTTTTATTATTCCCAAATTAAAGTTTTTCTTTGAACCACGTCTTACTACCCGTTCGGTTTATACGCTTGTTCACCCTAATGTGTTAGGGATTAGAAAGGTTATATTTCTAGGAAGTGTGCCCACATTTGCGTAGGAGAGGGGAAAACCATTTTGAAAAAAAAAAATCCTCAGTACACTTGAACGAGATTCGAACCTCAATCCCCCCGCCAATGGTAGTGTAGTCTACTGTGAGACCATGCGTCCCCCGAAGAGGGTCAAATTAAAGTTGTTATTATTCTTTTTGCAAGAGAAGTGCGAGGGAATAGACGTGTAAATTCAAACAATCAACAAGAGGTGAAGCAGCCTCCAGAGAGTAAGAATAGAAAAAGAAGTGGAAATGAAGGAGTTAGGGGTGTGGGGGAGGGGTAGATAAGACGTAGCCCTGGAAGTAAAGGGAGATAGAGAGCTAGAGAAAGAGAGAGCGAGAAAGAGTGCTAAATAAAGAAACAACAATTTGCATAATGCTGCAGTGAAGACGGGTTAGGCCTGGGCACTGGTAAGGGTAGAACAATGGGCCGCCCTCTCCCTTTCCTATGAATGGACGCGTTGTTTGGAACAGGGTTAATCTCACCCTCAGCTTCTACAGGGGGTTGAGGGAGGGGTGAAGTTACTAAGGCAGCAACACTTCAGTACAAGCCTCTTAACGTTGAAGATATACTGTGCTCAGAATAAGAAGTCAAAGAGAAGAGAATTTACACAGACAAGAAACATCTTACTGTTTTTTTTTTAATTTCCTTTTTTACTTGAATGGCCAAAAGGCTCAAAGTTCCGGGACGTAACAAGCTTATAATCAGGGCTTGTGTTTTACCGACATGGTACATCCCAGACAATGATAATGTGTACATACAACATACATAAATTGTGTTAATACCCCCTGGTTGAGATTTTTTTTTCATAGGCAATTATTTAGTCATTTTTGGTCAATTTGGCTCTTTAGGTAGGTTAATTTTTTTTGTTCTGAGCGATTTTTAAGAAATTATTACTAATTTCTTAGTAATTTTTATACATTTTTGAGTCATTATTTTTTATTTTTAGGCATTCATGTTGAGTAATTATATTTTAAAATGTATTATAAATATTTAATAAATGTATAAATAGTAAAAGAAAAGTTCAAACAGTTGTCTGAATAAGAAGATAATGTAAGTCTTGAACTTTGTATCCTCTTTGCTTGTTTGGTTGTAAAATACACCTCTTGCAAGACTTCAACTAGGCTGGGACCCACCTCGGTGGCGTAGTTAGCTAACGCGCTAGTCGTGTTGAGCTCGACTGCCAAGGACGGGGAGATCGAGGTTCGAATCTATGTCGGGTGAACTGGGGGTGGTTTTTCCTAAATGGCTTTCCACTCTACCTCCACGCAAATGTGTGTTCACTTCCTATAAATTCAACCTTCCCATTTCCCAATACATTAGCTTAATTAGTACTTAATCATATAACCCGAACGGCTAGTAAGACGTGGTGCAAAGTAAATAAAAAATCTAGGCTGGAGAGGGTTGCGTTGTGAGGGATTAGCTATTACTTTTAAATAAGATATTTGTAAATCAATGTTATATTTAAGTGCATGTTTAATTTAGTTGTATGTATTTGATTACGAATCTGTTAATAATAAACATTCTTAGGTAAGATTTGATAAATTTTAGCTAATCAAAGTCTAAGAACTGATTATAATAATTTTTCCCCATATGTTACTGACGAACCTATGCTACGGAAATTGAGCACCTTGATTTCAGAAATGTGAGATGGAAAATTTTAATTCGATTCATTTTTTCAGGAAAATCCACCACCTATTTAAACGTAACGAATGCAAAGGAGATTTCCCAAGTTAGCACTTCAGTTTAATCTCTCCTAACGACGTTTACGCCGGAGTCGTTATAAAATAAGTTACAAATAAAGCAATAACACGATTTCAGTTCTCTTCTCAAACTCTCGTATTGACTGTAGCGCTTCGTGGTTGAATGTGCTACTAACGTCGGGTCTGCTGTAGACCAAATATATTAATACTTATATATTATTTAATAAAGCCCTACTCCGAGTTTTCCTGAATTAAAAAATAATAATTGTCAAACGCATCCATTCTGTTTCCCCTGAGCAATTCATATTTTACCAGAACTACTACTGTATTGTCCATTCACGTTAGGTGAATCATTTTCCATATATATTAAATTAATTAAAAAAAGATTTCACACACTTCTGTCACTTAACCATAAACAATTTTAATTGACTAAACTTATATCATTGTCATTTTATTCTCGCCTCCAGATTAGAACATAACAACGAACCGAACATTGCATGTGAACGGTGTGGATGGTTTTTTAGAACATTTTTCTAACCATATGTATTCGTTGTTCTGTTCGGTTCGAATCCATCAGTTGTCGGTTTTTGCCCGTCACATTAAAGGATGTTCGTGTTTGGTCCAAAAGTAGTTTGAACCTCTAGGATAACTTTTTCCCGAACATCCAATCATTGACGGGACAGCAGCAGAGTCACACCTGTATTTAGTTTTTCTGTGAGTACATAAGTTCTTTTTGTATTCACTTGTATGTGTATGATAAACCACGACCACTCAAAATTAAGGAAAAGTTGAACAGTTTAAATTTCTTGGAGATCAATAAAATAACAATGGACATAAACGAAAGAATAGTCTCAGGAACAAGATGTCTATACGCTCTCAATAATACGGTAGTAATACACTTTAAATTTTGCCTTTGTACACCATCACCACCAAGGAGAAAATAAATAACATAATCATCAGCCAAGTGGTTCAAAAAGCTGGACTCTTAACAAGGAACAAACTGCGTGTCTTAGAAAGAAGAGCAATGGGGACTGTTTGTGGAGAGCGGAACATCGAGAATTAGAAATAACGCAGAGATCTAGGAACTGTTGAAGAAACCTAACATATTCTAAAAAGCAGAGAAGTAAGATATTATAATGGGCAGGACGTTTAGCCCGCATGGGTACAAAACAAGAGTTCCTAAGGCTGTGTGAGCAATTCGCGACCTGGATGTGGTGGCCAGGTCACGGAAATTGGCATTCTGAGCTGTTGGTATAGGCGGCCAGGTCACGGCAACTGATATTCTGAGCTGTTGGTATAGGCGGCCAGGTCACGGCAACTGGTATTCTGAGCTGTTGGTATAGGCGGCCAGGTCGCGGCAACTGATATTCTGAGCTGTTGGTATAGGCGGCCAGGTCGCGGCAACTGATATTCTGAGCTGTTGGTATAGGCGGCCAGGTCGCGGCAACTGATATTCTGAGCTGTTGGTATAGGCGGCCAGGTCGCGGCAACTGATATTCTGAGCTGTTGGTATAGGCGGCCAGGTCGCGGCAACTGGTATTCTGAGCTGTTGGTATAGGCGGCCAGGTCGCGGCAACTAGTATTCTGAGCTGTTGGTATAGACGGCCAGGTCGCGGCAACTGATATTCTGAGCTGTTGGTATAGATGGCCAGGTCGTGGCAACTGATATTCTGAGCTGTTGGTATAGATTGCCAGGTCGCGGCAACTGATATTCTGAGCTGTTGGTATAGATGGCCAGGTCGCGGCAACTGATAATTTTGTAGCATCCAAAAGGGGCAGATGCCAACAAAACACATAGAAAAAACATAAAAAAATTAAAAGATGGGGGGAGTTTAACCCAGAGCGAGTGCCGAGGAGTTCTAGGTTGTAAATGCTAAACACAAACATTACAGTCCCACAACTCGCAACCCTCGAACCAGTTGTGGATATTATAAATGTGAACCTCTATCTCAATCAGACAGCAAGAGACTGCAGCCTTCCTAAAGTTCATATAAAATTATAATGTTTGACGAACTTTCCTTGGGAATAATGGGGCATATATCAGAAAGATAAATAAACAGATCAAGAAAGATTGATATTTATTAATAACGCTCAATAGTTGCGTAACAGTTTGACAATATAATATAGGTAAACAACATAATGGCTCGAAACCAACGAAATTTTCCATATAAAGGTTAACATTGTTTTCTTAACATGCGTATTGTGTACGCGAGACTAATTAAAGACTTTATAAACATAGTCATATGGTGTTACATAAAAAGGTAACTCAATGAAGTAAATAATACCTCTATCATAAAGAGGGGCCCTTCTAGTAACACTAAGTCTATAAATAATTTTATATTTTTAATATCAAATATTAAATCTTA
>CABEEJ010005552.1:31607-48828 GCA_901482245.1 Timema douglasi | reverse complement strand
ATATGTATATATATATATCAAAATTTGAAGGCATTGGTGGTAGCATGGTCTAAGACGTTACTATCTCATTAGACTAGACTTTTGATGATTGGGAGAATGTGGTAGAATCTTGGTCGGGTTTTTCCAAAATGGTTTTCAAAATTCTATTCAGGGTAAACCTCCTCTAAATTAAACGTTCCTCATCCATAACTAATTAGGGTAGTTAGTAGATAATAAAATAAACGAGCAGTAAGATGTGGTGACTAAAAAAATTAAGTTTTGTCAATAAAAATATACCTATTTGTATACTGGTTCAGTAAGCCATGAGCCACATAGGTGGTCGAATGGTTTAAGAGAATGATGGTTGATTTATGGAAATCATCCCACTTTCTGATACGTGAATAGTATTTGGGTGGCATGCAGGCATTAAAAATTAAATATAGACTTGATTTTTCCAGACGTTGTATAGTTTTTTAATCAATATTATTTCAATAGACAAGTTTTCAATTTAATATCTTTATGAAGTTTGTTAAGACAACGTCTAGAGATCCTTATGATAATTAAGTGTCAACAAGAAGCTGTAAGCTCAATATAAGATAAATATATTTAATTAAATAACCCAACAACTATGTTGACTAATCACGGCTATAGGAGAATCTATAAATCGTATTTTGATGAATGTACGGAAATCGCCAGCCACTTATGAGTGATAATTTAGATCACGATCATGATATGCGAATTTACACAAATCCATCACAGACTCTGTCTTAAATTATGAATGAATAATGTCCCTGGATAAGGGATGAATCCTGGTTATCTCAGTGTTAAGAGCCTTGGTGTACTAATCCAAAAGTTCCAAGAACACTTCCCATGTCGAGGTGTCATTTTTAAATTAAATAAAAATATAAATATCTTAGCTATAAAAATCCATATTTCATTTATTATGGAAAATATTAATTAAATTTTGGATTTTAAAATTTTTATCAATGAATTGTTTTGTTTACCCTGTTAGTTCTAGCCCGTAAGGGAATGGCATGATTAGGTATGGGTGTATGTATGTATTGGTTCTACTTCCGATATTTTTACTTCAAATTATTAAAAATATTACTGTCTTAGACACTAACAATAAAAATGTAATAGCTTTTACTTACTTAAAATGTTGGCCTTCTTAAAATATCCTTACCCTTTTTACAGCAATGAAATAACGGCTGTGGGTGGAATATTATCCCTATTCTAGATTTAAGATAACTCATAAGTCGATTGTTGATATAATAAAACGGTTAGGTAAGTGCTTGATAGTAACATCAAATAATTGAAAATAAATGAATTAATTACTTATAAACGTAAATAGGAAGTGACCCAATTGACTCTTTGAGAATTTGGCAGGTATTCAAGTGGCACACTAGACTAGTTGTGTAATAAGCCTAGACCTCAAGTGGCACACTAGACTAGTTTAGAATTATTCTAGTCCTCAAGTGTCACACTAGATTAGTTTATAATTATTCTAGTCCTCAAGTGGCACACTAGACTAGTTTAGAATTATTCTAGTCCTCAAGTGGCACAATAGACTAGTTTATAATTATTCTAGTCCTCAAGTGGCACAATAGACTAATTTAGAATTAGCCTAATCCTCAAGTGGCACAATAGACTAGTTTAGAATTAGCCTAATCCTCAAGTGACACACTAGGCTAGTTTATAATTAGCCTAATCCTCAAGTGGCACAATAGACTATTTTAGAATTATTCTAGTCCTCAAGTGGCACAGTGGTCGGAGTAATTTCACCATCCCTAATCATGTGTGTCACCCTTTCAGTAGACTGATGGTTGTGGACATCAGGGTTCAAATCCTATTCTTATGTATTTAGAGGGGACTATCTCCTAAATGGGTTTCTAATATTCATGCATGCATGTAAGTTGATACCTACTCTGAATTTAAATTTAATTATTCCTAACACATTGGCGTAACGAGTGCATGTTTGTATTAAACAAACACAGAGTTTAAAAAATTTGTCCTGAGGGTAATTATTTTTGATATATGGCTACCCTCTTGTCATGTGTGTGTTTGATACAGGCAGGCAGGTTATGTTCAAAGCATGCAGCGCAAACTTTTTCTCTTAAATTATAAAACCACAACGGTTCGTTGTATTCGTTTTTAACCACGGAATTAAGTTTAGTTCATGAGATTGTTAATGTTGTATGTAAACCAAATCTAAATCATCTGGATAGTGTAGGGGGAAAGAATGAGAGATAAAAAAATTAATCTGGTTAATTTATTTTGTGTGCAGACACGATTACTTCCCTCCTGCCCTGAGCCCCTTACCCACTTATTTAATATCGTGCCAGTATAGCTTCTTCTCACTTAACTTATTTGACGCTAGCTCTACCAAAGGGAGTGCAGTCTCTCATAGCTCATAACTAAAACATTGAAAATCTAATACCTCTTTTTTGACTGCTTTTAAACATATTCTGGGGTATTTTGGACTTTCCGTTAACATAATTTCTCTTTTGTATAATTTATTTTATCGCTTTCTAGCTTTTAATAAAAATTGTGAATTAAAATTACACACAAAATAATAACTAATGTAGTATAATTTTTAAATAGCTATTATATTATATTAATTTTGATAGTAGAGTAAAGCTGTTTTAAATCGGTTTTTAAGAAACTTCGTTTCAAACTTTTACTTTCAAGTCACATGGAACCAAATACAAACTAAATCATGAATAATTAAAAAGAAATGTTTTTCTTACTTGTAATTTTGTATAAACATAATCAATAATTAATTTTCTTATTAACTCTAATGGTGGGTGTAAGTATAAATGTCACGACGCATACGTGTTAAGAATAATTTTATATTTCCAAATGGTCTTGAAAGTTGAAATTTGGGAAGATTTTAGAGGAATAATTCAACAAAGACGTAAAAATATCAAACACGAAGCATTAAGTAATATATAATACAGGCGATGGTGTTTATATAATAATTATAATCTCATGTCTGTACAACCCAGTGACATAAAAACAACTGTTTATTCCCCTTGGCACACAAAGAAAATATATTTTCATGTTAGAGAGTAACAAGAGGATATTAAGGATTTAAAACACAAGTATACATATAATTACACTAAGAAGAAAGAACAATAATTAAATTTAGATTTAAAAACATATTAAGTACAATATAAAAATAGACAAATATAAAAGTGTTTATAATTTTATCTATACAGTAGAAGTGAGTATAAAATCGTTAACGCCCATAAACATGTAATATTTAGATAGCTATCCCTACAAGATAATTATCTATTAAAGCTTTCTCTTTGGTAGGTATGTTGATTAATAAATATTAGCTTGTTTAAAATCGTATTAAATAATTTTAAATTATACATTTCTTTGTAAACTTTAATGCATTAATATATTACGATCAAATAATATTAGTAAAAACAAATATATTTTTCAAAGTTAATTAATAAGAAATGATTTTAAATATATATAAATCTATATTTGAGGTGGTACTTGTTTACTCTATGGTACTTGAGAGACTAAAGTGTATTACCGCAATTACAAAAGAACGCCACCTATCTATATCAATCCACTCCACCTCGTTACACCTTATCCCTGTCTTAAGCTAGTTGTATCCAATCCCCCTCATTACACCTTATCACTTTAAAGTCCATTCTAATGCTATCCCCCCAAATGAGTCTATGTCTTCCCAACGGCCTATTTCTATTTGGGTTTTTCAGTCAATACCCTGAGCAAGGTTCTATATTCACATAATGGTGTATCATGTCTTGCTTAACAAAATCTACGACATTTGATTATTCTAACAGTCTTTAGTGAGTACATAGTATATAACTCAACAATATGTAACCTCTTCCACTCACCAATAGCTTCATACATTTTTAGACCAAATATCTTCCTAAGTCACTTGTTTTCGAGCATTCTATTTTATTTATTTTATTTTAAAATAATGAGCTGTTTCTATTTGTTTGGTTTTACAATATATCCCTTTGAATAAACTTTATATTAATTATAATCGACCATGTTGTACATGTACAAGGCTTATTATATTTTGTCCGTTAATATTCTAGTAACAAAATACATACAATTATAAAATATATAATAGGAACATTTTAAATGAATTAATTTAAACTCATATGCATATGGTTTGTTTAGCCAAATTATGTAATACACTCTTTAAGAGTGTTGTAAGAAGAAAGCTTAAGAAAAAAATTGTGGGCAGTGTTGGTAAAGTTTATTCTACTTTTATTATAATTTAAATAACTATCGATATTAAATATTAAAAATTACAGTCCTAGGTCACACTAATCTAGTAGTAGATATGCAATGAATTAATTTTAATAACACTTAAATATCCTTTAAAATGTAATAGGACTGTTACATAATTACTTAATATAGTTTAATAATAATATGACCCCCTAATTTAAATCTCCAAATCCTTATTCTAGTCTTTAATTTATAACTGAAAGGATATATATTTCCCTATCATTGGGCGGGGCTAGTTTTGCAAATTGTACTTATTAGAGTGAACTTATTAACCTTCTTTAATTATAGTAGGTAATATAAGAGCACTTTTACCAAGTTTCAGGGTTGAAAACAATTTTTCGCAAGAATATCAGCATGCAAACATTGGAATATATTTTGGTACATGATTAACTAAAAATTTGAAAATTTTGATTGTTAAAGATTTTTATAAAAATCCATTCTGGGTGTGTTAAATAAATCCCTCTTCATGTGTAATCCCCCCCCCCTTAATATCTATAAGGTGAGGGAGACGTAAATCAGGCAAGAGTGTTACCTGGTTGAACAAATATGTTTTATTGTAACAAAACAATAATAGATTAATACAAACATTAAACTGTGCGTGAAGCACACCTCTCCGTCCATCAACGGAGTCAACTAGATCACAATGTAAACAAAGCCGTAACCTCCTAAAGACGGTTACAAACAACATTAAATGAAATCTATCAACAAAGTACAGTCCGGGATCTCAATATTATGGACTTTAGTTCCTTGGCTGCTTCACTTACTAGAATAGTTCCCATAAAAAGAGGGTAGGACTAACTGCAACTCCCGCGCAACAGTTATCCAGCCTAGTATATACATTAAGTTCTCTAAAGACACTCGTAACAAACGTGACGTAATTGTAACCCTGCAAGTCCCCAATGTAACAGTAAACTAAGTAATACATCAACTCTCGGTATTTGACTCATTAACAAAGTCGAGTTCAATACTGCTAGACTCATGAAGTGAACACAAGGCGGGTTTCGAACCCGGGACCACAGACAATCTCTGGGCGCTCTGGTCATAAACCACTATTTACAAAAATATAAANGAACACAAGGCGGGTTTCGAACCCGGGACCACAGACAATCTCTGGGCGCTCTGGTCATAAACCACTATTTACAAAAATATAAATTACAAGAAAGATTGGGCTCAGACCCCAAATTTAGGCGGTGACGAAAGTGACGGTCTCACTACATGCCGCGATAAGCGCATAGCATTTGCAAGTTTAAATATAAAATAAGTTAGTTATAAATTCCAAATGATAATTTTGACAGAGTTCCCCCCATGACGCCGAGATAGTAATTTTGATACGTAAGATAATATTCCCCAAGACCTAGGTCGCCGTCCTCACCTCTTATCCACAAGCAGGTGGGGTAGTAAGTGAAGACATGATCCCGGCATAGCCAATATATACACAAAACATAATTCTCAGAGAGGGGGGAAGACCGAAGGAATAGGAAGGCTGTAGAACATCACAAACTAAGGAGAGAGGTGGTTCCAGAACGATATAGAAGCGCCTCGACACTAAGCGTGGCCGGAGGTGGAACTCTTTCTTTCTTTTTTCTTCGGCTGGCTGGACACGTGTTCGAGCTTCACTGTAGGCTGGCTCGGGCGTGGCGTTCAGTCTGTTAGTCGTATCTTCACAGAGCGGAGGCCGGTGATCGAGTCTGTGCCATGTGTTGACCTTCCGAGAGTTGGTTCCCCAGGTTTGTGAGTGTTATTACGTGTAAATTGTTACACATGTTGCAATGGGCCAAATTTACCTACCGTCGTGACGTATTCAGCCCGCGGGTCGTTGTATCCTATCGCTGTCTTGAATTATTTGACCACTCATTAAATTACTAATATTTTTGCTGACAGAGATGTCAGCAATGTTTACTAAACCAGGCATCAAGCCGGTCTCGAACAAGTAGAACTTCAGATTTCACAGTATACACTGAGGTTGGTTTTTCCTAAATGTTTTTACAGTCATTCTTGACGAAAATTCGAATACAGTTTATATATTTTGTATAGAGAGAGCCTCCGTAGTCCCTAAACCATTCATTTAACTAGTACATCAGCAAATAACCAGAACGGTTAGTAACACACGGTGCTATAAGACATTGTCTCGGGTTCAATTCCTATATAGGACCTACAGGAATAATTTTCTAACTAATTTAAATTATTTAAATCTGGTATCCACCATACGTACAGAGTCATTATTACAAATTATTTGCACGCTGCGTGTAGATATTAATGCTCACTTTAAAGTAATCATGGTGTGAAATTTCTGTTTTGTGCCCTATTGGGAAATTTGATAAAGAGTCTAAACAAATGAACCAGCCCCTATTCACCTATATTGTACAACTTAATGGTGTCCCATTTTCTCATACATAAATCAAGCTTAATTTACTCTAAACCACACCTTACTCAGTATTAACATATAATTGAAATAATATATAAATTGAAGTAATTAATCTATATATATATATATATTTGCATATTATCTCAAACGATTAATGAGATTATGTGAAAAATTTATAATGAAACAATCTTTAAAATTCATGTAGATTTAAATTAGTATATATTAGTTTATATATATTATATATTCATTAAGTTGAACTCCGATCTACCTGCTCCGCTGGAGGTGCGGTCTAACGTGCTCTAGACAGCCGGTGATGGCGGGGGATCGGGGTTAAATTTCTGTCCGGTGCACTGAGGTTGGTTTCCCTAAATTGTTTTTCCACTCTTCCTCCAATAAAATTTGGGTGAATTTCCTCTGAATAAATCTGTTCTAATCCCTAAACTATTAAGGTAGTTAGTACACAGGCGTATAATCCAAACGTGTAGTAAAATTCGGTGTTAAAAAAAACTCAAGCTTTATTTCGGTGTCAGCCTTATTGTTAGATTTTAAGTTCCGGTAAAAGATATGTTTACTAACGACATTTTTAAAGGCTGCGTTACTCAACGATACGTCGCTAAACACATAACGCAAATCTAGATATAATGTATCAGAAGAATTAACAACTTTAGATATACCACAATGCAAATTTCAACAAATAAAATAATTAGGAGTTCTTATTGCAAACCTTTTTTTCACTAAAATCATTTGTGCTATCAACTTTTAAACGCCTGACTCGGTGGCTTTGTGCTCCAAGCCGTCACAATCGTGATTCATTTGACTGCCGACGACAGGGAAATAAGTGTTTGATCCTTTTTGGGTGTAATGAGTGTAGTTTTTCCAAATAGTTTCCCCATTCTCTATTCAAATGGTGGTGCACTTTTTTCTTTATCACCACGTCTTACTATTCGTTTGGGTTTTTACACTTATGTAATAATTACACTAATGGTTTTGAAGAATTAGGCATGTTATATCTAAATGATGTGTACCCACGTTTGCATGAGGAGAAAGTAGAACCTCATTTTGGAAAAACCACCCTCAGTACACCCGGTCGAGATTCGAACTTCGATATCCCCATCATCGGTAGTCTGATATATTGTGTGAGTAGTTTGTTAAACCACGCAGCCACCGAAGTGAGTATATTTATACTAAATTAAACCTTCCTCATTTTTAGCTCACTAACATAACTACCACATATGCGTACAACCCGAGCTGGTAGTAAGACGCGGTGCTAAAAAAAATGATTTAATCATGATTATTATTAGTATTGTATTAAAAGTAATTTGAATATGCATTAATATATTTTTTAAATAGAGAGAACATTTATCTATTTTTGAATATTTGTATTTATTTAATTGTATAATTGTTATGAACTAAAACCACAAATATTCTGACTGTGTTTGCAAACTAAACATCAATTGCAATTAAATAATAATCGCTTTAAATTATTAAACAAATAACGTTATTAATTTTTTTCTGTATCAATTTAAACTCAACAAATTTTTCCTCCCATCGGCAATACTAATGTAATCAAAATGGGAAAATGTATTTGAAGGAAGTTGGGTTACAGGCTAGAGATTAATATGTGGTGTTTTTTATTAGGCTTGAATTGAGAGCTAACTTTATTTTCGTGGTTGAATCAAGGAATTTGGTGGCTGAGGGCTACTTGCAAAATGTTGGCCTTTTTTATATTTTAATTTAGTTAAAAAAATAATAAACTTCCAATTATAATCACAAGAAAGTAATACTTAAAATGGTTCAGATTATAATTGAATTTGTTTTAACGCCTTATTTACCAGTTATGTCTTCTTAAAATAACTTTTGGTTCCAGATTTTGTTTCCAGTTCAAATATTTGGGACTTAAGGCGTCGTTTGGCTCTGCTCTTTCGAATAAAATAGTGATATATATATATATATACACTATCTAATTCTTGCACTTTTGAAAAACTATTTAAAAAATATAATTTTTTATTAATTTAGATAAAATAAATGTAATTAATTAATAAGCTTTATTTTACAGACACCTCATGGAAACGTTAACCCCGTAGGCTGGCGCCTTAATTTGGAGTTGGTTCTGATGGGCATGAGGGTTCAAGCACTTTACAGACGGAGAGTTAATTCTTTAGCTAGACATTAGTTTGGCTTACATTTATATAATATTGGTTTTAGCTTAACAGTAATATCTGGCTAATTTGACATTTGGTGATTTCGAAAAATTGAATAATTCAAACCCACCACGGTTACCTATTAATTTAATATTTAAATCCATATTAAAAGTTACTCTTGTTAGTCCCCAGCCCGTGTGACCACTTATCAGGTTGTCTCAGTGGAATGGGTAACAAATAACTGTGGGGTTCATTTTTATCTTGTTTATAGAAATAGATCAGTTACTATAAGAACCTCTAAATATGATGTAGGTTTTTATAACAAGTTCAAAAAGTTAATAAAAAAAATATTCGTCCTGTCAAGTTTCCCTTCTCTGCAATTTTATTATTATTATTATTATTTAGCAGCAGGTCTTACTACCCGTTCAGGCTATACGCCTTAAGTACTAATTACGCTAATGGATTTTGAGTTGGGGAGGTTGAATTAGAGGAAGTGAACCCGCATTTGCGTGAAGGGAGAGTGGAAAACCATTTAGGAAAAACCACCACAGTTCACCCGACCGAGATTCGAGCCTCGATCTCCCCGTCCTCAGCAGTCGAGCTCAACACGACTAGCGCGTTAGACAACTACGCCACCGAGGCGGGTTTCTCAGAAATTCTACGCCAAGACCTATATTTGTTGTTTTAACACGGCTGCTCAACTATGCGTGGTTGTTACATAACTCAAACNGGGGGGGGGGGGGGGGCTCCCTGCATCGTACTGAACAGGGACTCAAGCTGCAGGATATTCTCCTCACAAGTTACTGCGACTCAGTAATAGAATTTGTAAACCACTTCCAAGTAAGCCTCTTAACAACTGGTAAACTTTCCGGGCACCCTTCTTGAAAAAAAGGCATAAATCTCACTGTAATTTACCACCAAAAGGGTGTTGTTTTCACCTGTGTTAATGTTTATATCAAAACACCATGTTTTGCTAGTTGGCAAAACAATCTCTGTTTTAAAAACATGGCCTGATTCATGTACAAAGCCATTGAAGTGAAGGATATGACAGAACGATTAATAGGTTTAAGCTTCTGATTAATAAAGTCTGCTAACAATAACATAAAATTCAATTGGATATTTAAAAGGAAATTATTGGATAGTTCAAAGCCTATACATTATTAACTGTATAACGTTTGTACTCCATTTCAAACCTAGATCCACGATATTTATTTAATACCCTATTTCAAAACTCTCTACCGATGATTAATTGGTTTCCTAGAGTAGGGAATATGTTGACACAGCTTTCATAGGTTCTGTTTGTCAAAATAATCATGTGGCATCCAACATGTACTTGAGAAGATATACTCACTCCCAACCAGATATAAAATAGTTTTTTTTTTAAATATAATTAGTGAACATGAAGATTTTGTATATCGCGTCAATCAGATAAGCAAACTAAAACAAAACAACTAAATGTCATTTATATGCAAATTCCGACTTAATTTTGCAATTTTCGTGTGTTAACTTAACTTTTAACACTGTGTGCTTATTTTTTTAATTGTTTTTCCACCTAAATATTCATTATGTATGTGTGCTTTATATAGTATATGAAAAATGTGTAAGTTTATATATACTATATTTTGATGTTATTGAATTATTATTTACCATCTATCTAGATAATAATAAAACGTGTTAGTAAGAATTTTAAAATTTCTAATTATTTTTAGATATTCCATGGACTTAAATTAAAAAGGTTCTGCTGTATATGTTAATCATACTTGATATTAATTTATCAATATTTTGGAAGCGATGAGTTAATTTATATATCATATTTCACGTAGCTTTAATCCATAATGTTACTCAATATGAATTAATAATTTATGTTATTTAACTTATTGGAAATTTATTATCCATCACCCGACGAAATGTGTCTGTAATCACGTTTTCAGGTTAGTATTATTTTTAGATGGGTCCAATCCTATATTTCTCGAATTCGAATCTCTAATCCAAATCCTAAATATTCTTCCGAATCCAAATTCAACTCTTCGAATCTAAAAATTCAATTTGTTAAAAAATTTAAATTTATATTTTAGAAAAGCAAAAAATTGGTATAAATAAAATAACTCGCTTACTAAATTTATTACTTTTGATTACTAGAACTTAATATAAAATATGAAGGAAACATATTATTTATAGTAGTTTTTTAATTTCATATTTAGGTATTTAGCATATTATGAAATAATTTAAAAAATGTAATATATATTCTAAAGTTAAATATATGGACTTTGTATGAGTAGCCTAGTGGCGGGTTATTATATAATGGTTTGAATTGAAAATATTTTGTATAGATGATTAGCATAGCAAATAAAACTTTTTTTATTAGTTCTGGTACCACTAAACATTCCTGTTCTGTTTATTAGTCTTTTCTATAAAGTTTCAAGAACAGACAAGACGTTATACAGTAAACTGTTTTTTGTAAACAATTTTTTTTTTAAATTAGTGATTTTGTATTTCTAATGCTTTTACCTAAATGAAGCTAAATTTTCAATATTTCTAACTACACGAATCTATATAATTGCTGAAAAATTAAATTTTAATTTTAATAAAAGTCCCTTATATATGGATTCAAATTTTTTTTTTTTTGTGAGATTCTCAAATATAGAATATCTCTAATACCACAGGATTCGAGGAGTTGAATATTCAAGAGTTTCATCTCTAGTATTATTAGCTATCAAAGGGTTACAATATTCGTATTTACAAAGCAAAGTTTAATTGTGTTAATAATGACAATTTACCAGCAGAGCTTATAGCTATCCTTTTTCTTATATAAGTGGAGCATGGATTACTATTTATTCGAGACATCCACCCATACATACTAAATAAGAATAAGAAAGGCAAAGTCTTAGTGAAAATATACCCCTGTATGGTTGTAGAGTAGGATAAAGTATATGTAAAACCATGCTCAATACACCCAAACAAGATTTGAACCCAGACATTCCTGTCGACAGAACACAAACCTTTATTAGCTTTATTTCTACTTCGAGTGGGTTTTTGATTCAAAAATTACCGTAAACAAAATGCTTTTAAGCCCAACGAATAGTGCGAATCAAATATGGAAAATTAATCAAAAATTTTTTGATTCCAGCATCGGTGGCTGAAAAGTCTTAGCGCGTCACTGTAATGTTATACAGAATAAACTGTGACAGTGGGATCGTGGTTGGATTCTCAGATGTGTTGTTATAAGGGTGGTTATTAATGAAACCTCTCCCAAATTTCTTCCGCGCAATTTCAGACACACTTTCTCTAAATTCAAATCTAATCGGTCCTAATCCATTAAAATAGATATTAAATATGATAAACAGAATGGGTAGAGGGACACAGTGACAAAATAAAAATAAAAATACTGACGTTAGTTATACTTTAATTGCTTACCTCTTTTTATTCATTCAAACGCCAGTGTGTTACTCTAAAATAGTTCCTTAATCATATATGTTACTTAGAAGCGTAATTAATGGACGTATTTGAATGTAATGGTTACTAAAACGTGGTACAAATAAATATGTTAGCAAGAGCTGGATTTATCATTAATTAACCTAAAAGGGGCCTTATTTAGTGGCCACATGGTCTAAGGTGCTACTCTCACAGTAGACTATACTGCCGATGAAAGGGAAATTGAGGTACGAATATATGTATATATTGGGTGTAATGAGGGTAGTTTTTCCATAAAAAAAAATTAACACTCCCTATATGCCAATACTAGTATACCTCCTCATGACATATCCTTCCAAATCCCATTAATATAATTAGTACATATGTGTATAACCCGAACGGATAGTAAGATGTAGTACTAAAATAAATATAGCAACATGGCACAACCAGACTATATATTAGTTATTATTTCGCCACGTTACGAGAGCTGTGAGAAGTTAAATGCAACCCTTTAGTTCCTAATTTCTCTTAGGAATATCATTAATTGCCGTCAACACATTAAACAGTTGGGGTCATTAGACTGAGAAAGGACTTTGCTGATAAGTTTTTCAATGCTTTTCCCTCTTGACTACCAAGTTAGATCTTATGTAACTATCTTCTAGGTAAATTACCCTCTTTACTCCACAAGATATTTCACTCTCTCTCTCTCTCTTTATATATATATCCCATCCCTAACCAACTTCAACATGTTACGGTGAACCATTAAGTGCCCTACCATCGACCCTTTTCCAATCATTGTCCCTTTGTTAGAACTTTAAGTAGCTCCATTATTTCAATAGGTTCCTGTTGGAAAGTTTGTATTTTTGTTATGAGCATTAATTGGTGTTGCAATTTTTTTTAACTGTGCTGATAAATTGCTTAATTCTTTCGAAAATATTAAACACTCGTCTATTACAGAAAATTATGCCGAATAATTATTGTTATTCATGTCAATGTGTATAGTAAGAAATAAAACCGCTCTTTAAATATATATTTCAAGTTAATCTAGTGGTTAAATAAATTATATACAATATTACAATTAAAAGGAAAAATACTAGCTGGTCTGGATTTATAATTTCTCATAATATATAGTACGTATGGCAGTAATTTAGACCAATTTTTCACCTCTAGATCAACACGATTTTGACCTTTTATTTTTCCTATAACTCCATAGGATAGTTTTAAAAATATTTTTGTCTGTTACTCTGGATGTCTGCTAATTTGCAAGTCGTTCAGTTTGTCTGTACCTCTTGCTACAACCTAAATGGTTTTATAGATATAGTTAAAACTAGATATTTAAAATCTATGTAATAAATATTCTATCGTTTAAACTATGGATAATTATTATTGGAGACTAATTTTTAATAATCTTTTATTAATGCTTATGATTTTGTTCAAATTAGATGTATAGGAATTGTTTTATAGGATAAACCAGACTAAAAAATCATTTTTTTTATGAAAAATTCTTTGATGGTCACTTCAACTTGTATTTTGGAATCTTGAAAATATCGGGTAAAATGTTTAAAAATATATTTCTTAAATATGAATCTAGGGCGTGTATGAATAGTTCTCTCTTTACTGGGGCAATTCTGAGCATTTTTTTTTTCTTATTCAAAAATTACTTAATCAATTTCTTTCAACTATGTGTTTAAACTGAAGAAACACTTTATAGTTTGTGTAAATATGTAGGACGAAGAATTTGTTAAAGGGGTGGCTGCCCTGTACTCATATTTTAGGACTACAAAGACACAGATGCTGTTTGTGATCATCAATAAATTAATTGAATTTTATTCTATGAATTCAACTAAAACGCCTTGTTTATGAAATTATTACTAGTGCAACCGTTTTAACTACAGCACGTACCATGGCCCTGAGTTGACGGAAATAAACCCTCCGACAGGAATATATATTTGCTTACACGACTGAATGTTGATATGTGTTTCATAATTTTATTTTATTTTTGAGCGGATACATGCACTAAACATCAACTTGTATTTAATGCGACATCAACATTATATAACACAAAGAAACGTACAGCAACATTAGGCAACTTTTAAATTGCAACCCTATTTTTGTTGCCATATATATTGTTTGAAGTTTTTGTTTGAAATGGATAATCGCTGTAAATAACGTTGAATAATTTTTTTAAATTATTATTATTATTAGCACCGCGTCTTACTACCCGTTTGGGTTATATGCACTAATGTGTGATGGTAGGGTGATTGCGAGATGAAATGGAGGACCTACAGTTTTACGTGGGATTTGAACCACGGTGGAGGCATAGCATTCCTCACATTCACAAGATGTCTTGTCAGAGGTGAAGGAAGGGTTTAGTATTCAGATAAATCGGTGCCGGGACCGAGGATTGAACCCCGGCCACCAGCACAGAAGTCTGACACCTAACCCCTAGACTGCCAGGTCACTTTTAAAAAAAAAGATAATTTCATTTTAGATTATATAACTTTTTTTTAGGTTTAAAAATTTATGTTTCAACAACTACCTCTATATTCCCAAATTTAATATACTCAATATCATCTCTAAGGGGATTGCAGGTCTTTTAGATAAAATATTTATCTTAGCTCTCTATTAGTTTAACTGTTGACAAATCTCTTCGCTTTCTGTTAAGCCGTAAATTGTTTGCTAAGGTAAGAACGGGCTATCACCCAAATTGACGAACCAGCGTCGCAAAATTAGTTTTATATTTGAGTGAATATTTCCCACAAGAAAACAAATGAATGACAAAGTTTTTTTCCAATAGTAACCATAAAATGCCCTCGGAAATGGTATTCTCTACAGTAAATGTTTGTATTTTAGTTCAGGCCTTCTTTTCACTTATTTTTCATTAATTTTATATCGCTTACTGGATAAATTCCAAATCTCCAGTTGCTCATCCTATCTTACTTAATGAAAGGTCAAAATCCACTATGTGAGTTCTCATGTTTCCAAAAAATAAATTAGAAACACAAGACTGACATCTGACTGGAGCTCAAATAAATCACGCTCTTATAGCCTGATGGGAAATTCTGGAAACGTAATACTATTTTAACTGTTCAGTGACACTTTATCTTCACGAACCTTCCCCTGTTCGAGGACACTTACATATTAAACGACACCTTTCCTCTGCCAACGGCACATTTTTTTATTATTGAAAAATACTACACTAAGTCCGTGAAGTTCGCCACAAACACTTTTAAAAATTAAAGTTTTTATGATTGCAATTGTTGGTTTTTCGTTTGTTCCGGATTTGTTAGGCAAAATTTTTTGTTTGTTCCATTTTGATAGGTCCAAAAATGATATGTTTACATTAGGTGGGTGGTGCGGGGGGTGTTTGCCAACTTAACGGTAGACCCCCAAAATTTAAAAATTCAAGTTTCTATATTCGCAATCGTCTGTTCTTCGTATGTTCCGGATTGTTCCGCAAAAAGTTTCGTTTGTTCAGTTTTAATAGGCCCAAAATAGTACGTTTACATTTGGGGCGCTAACTTCATGGTAGCCCCCCACCCCACTATGGAAATTTGAATATTTTTCTATGGTCATGACCTTTGGTTTCTAGTTTGTTCCGAATTGTTTCGCAAAAAGTTTCGTCAGTTACGCGTTCGGTCTACACAAATGGGACGTGAAATTGTGACTCGCTATCGTTATTAGAATGCACGAGTTTAATTATTATTAAAGGATTTTCATTGCATAGCCTTTTTTTTGTTTCAATTTGTAAAGCGTGTGTTTGATTTAGTCGTATGCATTCATTTCAATATTTTATATAAATTCTTAGATTTTTTTTTTTTTTGCAAATTTACGGTAATTTTTTTAGAGGCTTAGGGATTTTACTTTACTCTACTTTTTTAATCATCCAAGTCTGTACCCCATTTATAAGAATTGATTTATTTGAATAAATCAATTTTATTGTCAAGGAGTGTCCTTCTTTGTAGGTGTTAGAAATGAAATAGACGACCTTTCCTACCAACTGCTTCTTGTGACCAAAACTACTACTTACTACATCATAGCAGTAATAATAGCAAATAAAAGAAAGGTGTGATGTTAACGCTTCATGAGAACCTAATTCCAAGCTCACTGGAAGAGTAGGGGAGTGGGGGTAGGGGGGAGTATACCACTTAGGTAATTGTCTGTGATTTGACAACCACACAAGTAGACGAAGTCAATATTTTAAAGTTAAAAATGTTAAGAGAGGTTTATAAAAATCATTCTTTTGTTTTGATAGTTGTGTGGCATGCAAGGTTGTAGACCAGAGTCTCACCAGGTTTTTGTATTTCTTACTTGTTTGGCATCTACAGTAGCCCCATGGCTTCTTTGGTGCTGACTGACAGATTTTGAAAATTTACCAGACCAAATTATGTATCCCTACGCCAAACCATATGATCTGCAAAAACATGTGTTTAGCAGCTGTCACTTCTGGCAGTCAAAATTTAGGTATATACCTAAATGTTGTCTGTCAGAAATAATCTGTGAGCTGTCAGTCAGCACCAAAGAAGCCACGGGGCTACTGTATGTTGTATTGTGCATTGTGAGGGAATTACAAACAAGGTTGTTAACACTATAGATCCTAGAGTCTTGACACAGAGGGTGGCACGCACTCTATTTACCTGAGGCCCTCCGCGACCCCTGCAAGTCGCTCAAACAAAAGGCTATTCATTATCATTAGTGACAATGGTTTATTTAGCTTTAGTAAGAGATCTAAGAACGAACTAACTAAAATACGATGGGCAATAATCTGGAACAAACTAAAGAAAATTATAAAAATACAAATTCAAATTTACAAAACTAACAACAAATTATAAACAAAAAATGTTCAAGTTTTGAAATTAAAAAAAGTGATTTCCAACTAAAAAAAATATTTGACGCTTTGAAAAGGAATAAAGGATAAAATACAAAATGAGCCAAGAACAAATTATTGATTGCGAAGTGTGAGTGTTTGTGAGTGTTTGTGAGTGTTTGTGAGTGTTTGTGAGTGTTTGTGAGTGTTTGTGAGTGTTTGTGAGTGTTTGTGAGTGTTTGT
>CABEEJ010005552.1:0-25322 GCA_901482245.1 Timema douglasi | reverse complement strand
TTTTTTTTTTTTTTAAAAAAAGAAGAATTTTAAACGTGATGTCTTTGTGTTCTTGCGTTGTTCTGTAAAGATGAACGAGACCATTGTGAATTCCAAATGAGAAGAGTTGAAGAAAGAATTTGAATTACAAATGATGTCAGATTGGAATTTCCACTGAACCAGATGGCTGAACATTCCTACACAGACGCGCACAAATAATTAATTCTGTTAAATTCATAATATTAAAAATGACAGGACTAATAATAGAAAATGTTTAATTTAAATGTGATGTATTTTTTACTAATAAACTTTTTTTATTGTGTCATGTATATAGTATTCATTTAAATATATTATATACTAAAAATTTTTATTTAATCGTAGGAATATATATACTCATAATTTTTAAAATGTAATTTAAAATATAGTTTAGAACTTTCAATAATATAAAAGATTAAATTAAATGTGTGTGTGTGTGTGTGTGTATATATATATATATATATATATATATACACACACACTCAAATATGGACGAGCTATAAAACTAAATCTTAGGACCATCTAATCTAGTTTTATAGTAACATAAAGGTGTTATGACTTTATCCTCAGCTGGGTTGTAAAGGGTTGTATTTCATAAAAGTGTTAAGAATTTAGTTTACGACAAGGTGGGTTTATTTGTCTCCATTCCACAATATGCATCATATTTTAATAAGAGTAATTAAAATGCATAAAGCACTGACAGGCAGCTATGCAATGGAATTAAAATAATATATCTGAAACTTTATTGGAATAAAATAATACCAAGCAGATTGGTCCACATAATAGTGAAAATGTACAGTTTTAACAATTTGAAAAAGTCTTGCAAAATCCCTCGTTAAAGACTAAATTGATACTTTTATGTGAACAGCGTCTTAGACATGAAAGGTATACATTTTTTTAAATCTATCTAGAATAGGCGGAGAAATTGTTTGACAATGTTTAGACAACAAAAAAACCCTAAGCGAATCTTGCCGAAATCTGAACCCAGACCTTTCATAATTCAGCAAACAGAGTATGATGTGAGTGACAGATAAATCCACACTATCACATATAACTGTGGATGATAAAAAAAATATTGAAGAGTCTATTTTTCAAATATAACCCATTCTGGATTTGGAAAGTCAATTCTTTCACTACAAATCCTCCCTCTTTGTAAACCCCAACACCCTTAAGCCCCATGACAAGATGTTTGAAGAGTGGACTTTTACATGCACAGAAATATATATTTCTTGTTTGATATGCACTCCAGGAGTGCTTTCCATATTCAAGGAATTCTATTTTATTTCACCATACAAAAAAATAAGACGTATTTTCTCACCGTTAAAGTTTAAAAAGTATAAGATATATGTATGGTCCAACTTAAACAAAATAGTCTTCCTCCCCCCACCCCACTTCTATTTTACGTATCTTCCTATATTATATATTTTTTCGCTATAAAATAATGCAAATATAATTTTTTTCCGGTTATTTTTAAATTTTTATATACAAAACAATTCGCACAAAGTACATTTACCATTTCATATGATCACCATATATTATTATTATTATTATTATCACCACGTCTTACTACCCGTTCTGGTTATACGCACTTACGCTAATCTTGTAATGGTAGGGTGATTGTGAGATGAAATGGAGGACCTACAGTTTAACGTGGAATCCGAACCACGGTGGAGGCCTTGCATTCCCCTGATTCACAAGATGTATTGTCAGAGGTGAAGGAAGGGTTTGGTAATCAGATAAATCTGTAACGGGACCGAGGATTGAACCCCGGACCCCACCACCAGGTCACTCATCACCATATAGTATTTTTTTATTTTCTTGAATATATACTAGTTAAAAAAAGTTTTAAAATATATATTTTTACTTTCGAGATCTATACAGATTAAGGAGAAATATAATCAATTTAAAAGTACTTTTGAAAATTAGCAAATCTACTTGACGTCGGCCTATGACTCTTTGACACTATCTTCTAGGCTACGCCATCATTGAAAAAACGAAAAGTAAACTTGCTACGTTTTAGAGCAAACAAACCACACAAAACTAAATATGTCCAAAATTGGACATCAATATATATATATATATAGGCCTACAAATTGTGTAGGTATATAATTATATAACTTACCTCTAAATTGCAACAAAATTATTATTCAATCTAAATATTCTTTTTTTAACCACAATTAATTGTAAGCAATAAAAATAAGTCATGTTTTTAGAAATACCACTAAAATTAAAATTGTTGTTTCTATGGTTTAGCGTTAATTAGAAGTTACTAAGAAATTTTCACGATGCGTGTAGGTAATCTGCATATATATAAAAATAGGCTTCAGTCGCGTCTTATTTGGTTTCCAAGTGGTGCAAGGTCTAGGGTTATCATCCCATCTAAATATATATATATATTATTTATTCCCACATTCCAAATTCAGCACTAATATAGTAAGTGTGTAGCATTTATAAATATTAAAATACTAAACATATACTATTAGAGTATCGTAGGTCTATAGCCGACACAGGTGGTAAGAAAATGTAAGAAATTAGAGTATTCAAAATATACTTCACTCCTAATTGTATAAATTTAAAATATTTATTTCAACTATGAAAGAGTTTATAAAACTCCCGTGTTATCTATCATCAGACCGAATCTGGGTGTCGCAAAAAGTATTTAAAAACTTTACTAAATAAAATATATACTATAGATTTATATTAAAATACACTGCACTATTTATTCTGATATTTGTTTAATTTGCTGAATAAAACCTAACCCATCATGATTATATGAACACAAGTTTGATAGTAATTCGTTTGATTAGCAAGGAATAACTAATGGTTCCTATCGATTATGTTCATACTTACTTAGTCTATGGCATTAGGAACCCTAAGGTTCAATTCCACAATTACAATAACAAACAAACTATATTTGTCTGCAGCTAGCTTAATCCAGTCCACCTCATTACACCCTATCCCTATCTTGAGCTAGTTCTCTCCAGTCCACCTCATTACACCATATCTTTATCTTGAGCTAGTTATATGCAGTCCACCTCATTACACCCTATCCCTATCTTGAGCTAGTTCTATAATGTCCACCTCATTACACCCTATCCCTATCTTGAGCTATTTATATCCAGTCCAACTCATTACACGCTATCCCTATCTTGAGCTAGTTCTATCCAGTCCAACTCATTACACGCTATCCCTATCTTGAGCTAGTTCTATCCAGTCCACCTCATTACACGCTATCCCTATCTTGAGCTAGTTCTATCCAGTCCACCTCATTACACGCTATCCCTATCTTGAGCTAGTTCTATCCAGTCCAACTCATTACACGCTATCCCTATCTTGAGCTAGTTCTATCCAGTCCAACTAATTACACCCTATCCTTATCTTGAGATATTTCTATCCAATCTAACTCATTACATCATATCCATATCTTGAATTAGTTCTATCCAATCCACCTCACTACACCATATCCCTATCTTGAGCTATTTCTATCCATTCCAATTCCTTACACCCTATCCTTACCTCGAAATATTTCTATCCAGTCCAACTCAATACACCATATCCCTATCTTGAGCTAATTTTATCTAGTCCAACTCAATACATCATATCCCTATCTTGAGTTAGTTCTACCCAGTACAACTCATTACACCCTATCCTTATCTAGAGCTATTTTTATCCAGTCAAACTCATTACACCATATCCCTATCTTGAGTTAGTTCTACCCAGTCCAACTCATTACACCCTATCCTTATCTTGAGCTATTTCTATCCAGTCCACCTCATTACACCCTATCCCTATCTTGAGCTAGTTCTATCCAGTCCAACTCATTACACCATATCCCTATCTTGAGCTAGTTCTATCCAGTCCACCTCATTACAACATATCCCTATCTTGAGCTAGCTCTATCCAGTCCAACTCATTACATCCTATCATTATCTAGAGCTATCCCTATATTTAACGTTAAGGTTATTTAATTTCCATAGTATCTTTCCACTTTTAGATAAATTTTTAATTTTATATTTGTCATATTTTTGCACTACATCTTACCACAAATACAAGCTATCAGTATTTATAAACTATAAATAGATATTGAAAAATATAAATAGACCTGCATTGGTTATGAAGAAGAGATTCAGAGACATCTTAGGAAAACAAATCTTCTCGGAAATTCCCAATTTGGGATAGAAGTCAAGACCTACTAGTAGCTGATGAGACTTACCAGATAGGATAGTAGTCTATTCAACTTGCCAACCGATTATTTAATTAGCTATGTATCTTAAAAGTATTTTATACACATCATTTTTAAACTTTTGATTTTATTTTATATTGGTAGACACGAGTAAATAATATAAATTACAATAATCTTTTATTCGTAATTTCACTTTTTTCATTTTATTGTATTCTATGTATTATTTACTTTTAGTTGAAAAAGAATGTTAATACGTTTATGCAATATTATATACTGATGTATATGTCTATAAAATATGCTGAAAATTTTTTTGGTTTAATAACATAAAAATACTTTGATAGTAAAGATATCTGATATCTAATTATAGTATGAGTGTTTTCAATAAATGACCAAAAATTTAAATTTGAAGGTTTATATTAAATATTTAATGTCAATGTCGTGTACTATTCATGGCACTAGATCTTATATAGGAGATTAAGGTTAATAAAACTGACATTAAATACTTAACTATAACAATATTAGGTTGTTCTTTAGATCCAAGATGAATGAGATTAAGTGTAGAAAGTCAAGTCACTAGAAACTGTCTCTTTAAGCTATGGGAAATCTCATTAATGAGCTCTGTAAGATCTCTCTAGCAGCTCAAAGTCTTCAAGATTCACAAGTAATAAAAACTAATTATATTTTAAGCTTTCCCCCTGCCTTCTTTCAAAAGATAAATCATACTCATAAATTACAAAATAAACAAATTTAATTAATACTTTTTTTCACAGTTTAACTAATGTGTTAGGTGACACGGTGGTCTAGGAGTAAGGTGTCGGACTTCTGTGCTGGGGTACAGGGTTCAATCCTCGGTCCCAGCACAAATTTATCTGATTACCAAACTCTTCCTTCACCTCTGAGAAGACTTGTATTAATCACATCTTGTGAATGTGTGGAATGACATACCTCCACCATGGTTCGGATTCCACTTTAAACTCTATGTCCTCCATTTCATCTCACAATCACCCTACCATTACATATTATCGTAAGTGCGTATTATGCGAACGGGTAGTAAGACGTTGTGCTAATAATAATAATAATAGTAACTAATGTTTTTAAGAATCGGCAAGGAAATTTACCCGAGCTGGTAAGAGAACGCAGGAAAACCCCTTTGAATGGTACAGGTGAAATAGGGGTAAAGTTAATTTTAAATCAAATTTAGTAAGTGCTTTTATCTGTTAGACAATAATAATACTTTATTAAGATATTTTATATTAAGGTTAAGAGGTTTTTGTCATTATTAAATTAATTGTTAAACCAATTTATGATTTTTTCTTTTACACTTCCATTTTATGATTGAAGAAAATCAAAACACCAGATTGAGGGAATTTTTCATTCACATACTTACCAAATAGTTAAGACGATTGAATTGAATTTATTTTCATATCTTTTCAGAGTAATTTTTCTAACTTAATCGTAAATTCTTTTCTTGCCATAATTGAAGTAAATTGAATACATATTTCCATTCCATATTAAATTTTTAATATAAAAATGATATTTAAAATTAAAATTATCACTTGGTACTGTCAGCCATTCTAATTATACTCACTATGAGTTAATTATGCTCTCTTTTAGGGGTTAGGTATGTTTAATTTAGAAAACGTATACCCATTACTTCTTGGAAAAAGATAAGAAAACTATTGATGAAAATATTATTCTCATTTCAGTCAACCAGTGTTCTATCCCATTCAGCAGTAAACAATTATGTAATATATGTAGTATGCTTGTCAATGGGTACAGGTTGGTCTCGTGAAATTAATTCTTCTGATCTATTAACACTTTCAGACTTGGTGCCAATTTAATATTTGAGGAAACTGGCCCATTCCATTCTATTTTAGAAGGGTATTTTCTTGTATTTAATGTAGCACTGCTCTTGAGGTGTACTAAGTCTTACTGCGAAACTCGCCCCATTTTATGGGGACAAACAAAATGATATAATTATTTAAATAGAACTAGTAGTTCCAAATAATATCTCTAGATCACAGCACCAGCCACTTTCTGGGAGTTTGTCTACAATCGAATACAACGTGGCTTGAAAGCAAGGTTGTTAGAATAGAAGGTTGCTTCGATCAGCGGTTTCCGTAAAGCCGGTCGAGCCGGGCGTGTGACGTCACAGAGCGACTATCAGACTACAGTAGCCCCGTGGCTTCTTTGGTGCTAACTGACAGCTCACAGCTGACAGTCAACATTTAGGTATATACCTAAATTTTAGACTATCAGAAGTGACAGATGCTAAAGACATGTTTTTGCAGATCATATAGTTAGGCGTAGGGATAAATAATTTGGTCTGGTAATCTTTCAAAGCCGTGAGCTGTCGGCACCAAAGAAGCTATGGGGCTACTATAGCTATACAACTTAATGTTTCATTGCGAAAAACTCAACTTTATTTAAATTTAAATTAATTTAATTTAATTGCACTTAACTATCAGGGTACCTATATAGTATATATACACCTGTATCTACTATATAATATTTATCACCTATATACATTAGTAGCAAATGTCTCAAACTTACAGTGTATGTACACATCATAGCTGAGAATTATAATAATGTTCGACATGTTTAATTTAAAATATTTATTTAATAAGGCGAAAAAAGTTTTTAAATATTAATTACGAATAGTTGCCTACTTAAAAGAGTGAAATATGATTAACAAGAAACACAGTTAACCACATTAAATAACACCTTACCTTTGGTGACCTGGCGGTCCAGGGGTAAGGTGTCAGACCTCTATGCTGGCGGCCGAGGTTCAATCCTCGGTCCCGGCACAAATTTATCTGATTACCAAACCCTTCCTTCACCTCTGACAAGACATCTTGTGAATGTGAGGAATGCCAGGCCTCCACCGTGGTTCGGATTCCACGTTAAACTGTAGGTCCTTCATTTCATCTCACAATCACCCTACCATTACACATTAGCGTAAGTTCGTATAACCCGAACGGGTAGTAAGATGCGGTGCTAATAATAATAATAATAATAACACCTTACCTTAGCTGCGCCTGTCAAATATATTTTTATATTTACACCTATTATATGCTGGGGATGAAGAAAGAAGAATTTAAAGGAAATATATTAGTATGTGTGTGGAGGGTGGGTTGAAAATAATTCAAGATAAAAATCGTCAATACGCTTTGCGTTTAAACTCTGACCTCCCCACCCCCCACCCGCCCCAGTCCACTCTCAAATAGCTTAGAGGAAAGAGAAACTTTTGTCCGTGTGCCCAGCTGTTAGAGTTATATAATATTACTAGCTTGAAATAAAAAAAAATAGATATAAATAATAACAGGAAAGAGTCTTGCATTTTTAAATATTTATTAAACTAGCACAGACTGTTAATAATAAGTCTCAAAAAGTTTATTATTTATTATATAAAGCTAATTGTTATTTATTCAGGCCACTGGCACTATTTTAGAAACGTTTGACTAAATTGTGACTGATAAAAGTTTTTTTGAACATGTTAGCTAAGTGACTATGTCATTTAGACTGATTTTTAAATAATGGTGATGTCAGGGCTTGAATTCCGTCCAGGTGTACTGAGATTTTTATTTTCCTAAGTGGTATCCCACTTTTCCTCCGCGGAGCTTTTGGCTCATTCCATAAAATTTTACTTTAATTATCCCTTCCCTATTAGCATAATTATTAATACATATGCGTATATCCTTGACGGATAGTGCAATTCAGTCAAAAACAATAACAAAATACTGATGCCTATGTATTGTAGTCTATTATGTAATCGTAATTATTATATTATTAGTAAAATAATTTATAAATGTACTCACGTGTTACAGCAATTCATTATGAAATGGTTTGGCTGAAATGTCTGAAAGTAGGTAATTTAGTTGATCACTTTCGCATATTTTCTACAAGGAAGACCCGATGTAAATTTTGTACATGTATGGGATTGCTTTTTGGCAAACCTAATATTATGGGATAGCATGAATATAATTCGAAAAAATAACAACTGTAAACCTAACGTAGCCTAGGCATAATAGGGAGGGGGGGAAATGAGGCGAGAACCATCCGAAAGAGCTTCTAGGGTATTCTAAATTAGAAAAAAAAAAAATTCTGAATGAGCATCACTTCAAATGAATTCTAAGGAATCTAATTTATTAAAAAAAATCTGTTGGGCACTTCTTAAAATAGTTTTTAGAGGCGTTAAGTTTTCAAAGATTTGCCAAAGAAGGATTACTCTGAATATCTTCTAACAGTTTGTGAACTTACATGTTTAGAAAACAATGTTCGCCTCTTTGATTCTGTTAAAATAATTGACGATTTAAGAAATTATTGCAAAAGACTGTTATATGGCACCGTTTTTTTGAGATGGCTGATGTAAATTAACTTTTAAAGAGTGAAATTATATCCAATAACAATAACAAATATAAAAACTGTACCACTATGTCAAATTTCATGTTTATATCATAATAAAATGAGTGCGACTATTACGCCCAGGCTACGTTAGATTTGAAGTTATGATGTTGGGGAATTATCACTATTCACTATACTATAAAGCCACGTGGCTGGATCACTCACTGAAATTAATGTTTACCCACTTCCAGATGAGCTAGAAACTTGAAACTTGGCAAACTTATAGATTTTAGATCGTGACTGACGGGAGCATTCCGAAAAGTTAAAAAATTTAATTTTTAGCCCCAGAAAAAATCCAAGGTTATTTTAGGTCATGAAGGTGTTCTGTTTAACACCTCCTAAAGCTGACACCCTGGGAAGCCAACCGGTTCCCCCAGCCTTTAAGAACCCCCTGATTTTATACGTTTCTTCCATAGTGAATCTGAGCTTACATTATGTTTATATAAACCCTTACAAAGGTATATACATTTTTTACGAACTACTGTATCTTTTGGAAAAGAATGATACATATTGTTTTCACATTGGAGTTTATTTTTGTTGGCTATTATTACACAGATATACTGTGTATTTTTTCCCTGGCATTTTTGTCAAATCTAAAATATCGTTCATATTGATAAAAAATGTTTGTAAAAAAAATATTCAATCATATATATTATTATTTACATTATTATACGTATATAAACAAAACATTGAAATCATCCTTCTTTTGGATCTCACTCAACGAGGGAAATTCATTTAAAAAAATCCATGTGAAGGGAACTATTCACAATATTACTAACATTAATAATTACACTAGTGCACTCCTGTTTTTAAACTGAAATTATTTTAACAAACTCATAACTAAATGAAACAATGTGAACCAGAACTCCGGTAATTCATACAGAGCCCCAGTCGCTAGACTGAAGTATGGTAACCGGGTGACGTCACGAAATGAGTGGCGAAAGGGATAAAACTACCTGCTGGCTGGTATAGGGACCGAGGCAACCTTGACCATTTTCACGTCATTCACAGACTCTGTCCTAAGGTATGAGTTAAGAATGGCTCTGGTTATGAGATGACTCCTGGATAGCACAGTGGTAAGGGCATTGGCGTGCTAAGCTATAGGTCCCAGGTTAAACTCCCTTTTCCATGAGTCAAATTTCAATTTAATGAACATAATAATTGTTATTAATAACCTAGCAATGGGGTACCCAAATCAAACATATGTAAGAGCCACATTGTGTTATTAAGGCGAAATTGCCGGTTGTACATTGTGTTTTTATTGTTATCAATTATAAATATCTATTATATTTTATTCAAAATGAATGCGCTGACATTCATACTTCTTCTTGCCCACTTTGGTGTGAGCAGGTTTAAATGCTTCTGGCTCACACACCGTAAGTTTGGCAACCCTGGTAAAAAAGGGCATGCCCCATATACAAAATAATAATACTACTAATTGAACAACATCTACCAAGAACAAGGTTGGATGAAAAAGTTTAAATTTAAATTCCATATAATTGTGATTTTAAATCAAGTAAGAAATATTAAATAAATTTACTGTACAGATATTCAGTCCAATTTCCTACACGTAGTATTCTCAAGAGTTTTTGGACATATGCTTCGGTGTTCTAACGGTCTGAAGCTTAATTCACACACTCACCGTAAATATAGAGCAGAGAGGTGCAGAAATTAGCACGCTCTATGATGACCCGTGATGCATTTCAACCCAAACTTAAAACAGCTGATCATCATCATATTTTATTTTCTACTGGGTACACATACATCATACTCGTACCGATGGAAGTTTCCAAATCAAAACGCTGAGTCACGGCACAGTCCAATTCATCGATACAATAAATTTTCACTAACGGGTTATTTCAAATCTCCTCACAAAGGACAACGAAACTGTCTGCTTGCTTCTAGCTCTACAGTGCATGCGCACTGATTTGAGATTCTATTGGTTCTCTCGTGTCGAGTATTTCGCTCAGAGCAGATAAAGTACAGTAGCCCCACGGCTTCTTTGGTGCTGACTGACAGCTGACGGCTTTGAAAAGTTACCAGACCAAATTATGTATCCCTACGCTCAATCATATGATCTGCAAAAAAACATGTGTTTAGCAGCTGTCACTTCTGACAGACAAAATTTAGGTACATACCTAAATGTTGACTGTCAGCTGTGAACTGTCAGTCAGCACCAAAGAAGTCATGGGGCTTCTGTAGAGATGAGATCATCCACAGAAGAACAGATCGCACCGATGAGACGGAAATCTTGTGATTGGATTAGAGCTTGTCACGTGACCCTGTTTATGTTATGTGATTTTTATTTTAGCGCACGTGTAAATACAAATAAAGGCATCAACTATCCTAACATACATAATTGCTAATGATCGGGAGATCGGGGTTCAAGTCAGGGTATGATGTAATAAAGAGGTTTCTTTCCTTAATTGTTTTCCATTACTCACCAAGCAAATGCAGGAACACTTTCTCTAAGTCAAACTTTTCTCATCCCTAGCACACTAACATAGTTAGTAGATGTAAGTAGATAGCTAACGGATTAGAGGAGGCATTGCTAATAAAATATCTATTTAATATTTATCATGATCATCACCACAATAAACAAGAACCTTTTAATTGAAGAGAGAAATGCTCAATAATGGTCAAGAGAGAGAGAGAGATTCAAAAATGCTTGAGATGAGTATTAATTAAAACAATTTTTTTTACTGTGTTTCAATTATTTTGGAAGAAAATAAAGGCTTACTAACAAAAAATAATAAAATACGGACTCTTAACACGCGTTTTTTGTTTTTCATTCCACCATAGCCACAAAGATTAAACTAGTTTTAAAAGATGTTAAAAAAAAACCTTAAATAAACATTTGAAGAAGTTTCAAAAGACCATACCATCTGGTTGAACCCCCAGATCGTCTACGAGTTTTATTTCTTGATACTTCTTCCAAGTCGGATGTTTAAATGTGTCAGCCACGTCTTTTAGTACAAATGTACTCGCTGTGATAAATTTTCAGTAGCGGTGCACCCACAAAAACCACATTACTACAGTATGTGTTGTTTTTTTTTTGGTCGTACCAGAAAGAGAAGGAAATAAAACTGCGGGGCATGGGATGAGATAAATAGGAATCCACAACGAGACTAAAGAAGAGACGAAGACGCAAATACAATCTATTACGACGGAAGGGTGGTTGACGTAGGAAGCTCTAGACTGGATAGGAACTAGAAAGTAAAAAAGAAGAATTGTAAAGTTAGAAACAACGCCTATATTTTTCAACTAAACTGTCTCCTGTTTAAATATATTAACCAACCACTCAATAATCCTTCATATATTGAAATATTCTAGTCTAGAAGATAACAAAAACGGGTTCATTTTTCTTAAATCTGTAAAGTTTAAAAGAGTTATTATTATTATTAGCACCGCGTCTTACTACCCGTTTGGGCTATACGCACTTACGCTAATGTGTAATGGAAGGGTGATTGTGAGCTGAAATAGAGGACCTACAGTTTAACGTGGAATCCGAACCACGGTGGAGGCCTGGCATTCCCCACATTCACAAGATGTATTGTCAGAGGGGAAGGAAGGGTTTGGCAATCAGATAAATCTGTGCCGGGACCGAGGATTGAACCCCGGCCACCAGCACAGAAGTCTGACACCTTACCCCTAGACCGCCAGGTCACCTCTTAAAAGAGCTAGCCTGATAAATTAATGTTTGTACGCCACCATTAGGGTGACATTTTTTATAACAATTGAATTGGGTCCAATTTTGCTGGTCTGTATAATTAATTAAAAAAGGATGATGTCTTATTTTATAAATGGTTCTGGTGTTTTATAGTTAATTTTATTATAAGTATATAAACAGTTTTTTGCTAGATATTTCACACGTTGTAGATTTTAATAAAAGCCCGACTATTTCGTTATATGCACGATAATTCCCGACACGTGAGATTTAGAACACACATTAAGATGTCATAGACTCTATCTACACGGCTCCTCGTCAGGAGGGAAAGTGAAGAGATGCGTACTCTGAAGGGGTATATCAAGAGACATTTCCTTCTCGAAACTTCCCAAAGAAAAAAAGGTGTTGTCATCCAGGTGCGTTTCTGTTCACAAAACTGCGTTGTCATTTTAAACAAAGACGTAGAAGGATGTCGCCATACCTTGCAACCTAACAGCTAAACACAAATAAATCTTACAACTCGCTCTCATTTAAAATATCGTAATTTTGAATATAGATGTGATTAATAAATTGAGATGTATAATTCTATATATTTACAAATCTTTTAAAGATTTAATTACGTAAGAATTGTTGTATTTTTACAATGATTAGATTGAATTTGTATATTATTGTGGGTTTAATAAAATTACATAGTTTTATTAAAAAAATGAACAATGATTTATGTTGTCTGTAACTTTATTACTGTGCATCTTTTGATTTTTAGTTTATATATAACTGATTATTAAATTAACTTTTAGATTAATGCTACTAAATTAACTTTTAGATTAATGCTACTAACTTTAGGGAAAATATATGGGAAAGTGAGTTAAAACCAGTTTGACAGGACGGATAAAGTATTAATTTTATTTGTGTTTTTATCTAAAACAGAGTAATTACAACAGTTAATGAATATTAATTGGTTTTGATATACTAGAAATATAAATTTTTCTCTTAATTAAAAATGTTTAAATATGATTTAACTCTGTCCTAGAAGGCTACTCAACCAATGTTGAGTGTTGATATCATCTGAAAAAATTCAAATTTAACGTATCCATTGGGTGTATATTTTATTTATCAAAGTAAGAAAATATTTATGTTTAAAACAATAATTGTACATTTTTTTTAATCATAACTCGCGTTGAATTCCATCTCGCTTTATGAATGAAAGTAAATTTTAGGAACTTTTTCTACCACCGAAATAATGTTCCAAATAATATCAATGAAATATCACCTATCCAGTCTACATCCTCCAAGTTAAGGACACAATCTCGTCTCTTTACGTCATCCCTTATGCAGGATAAAAAAACAACAAAAGAAGAAGGAAGCAGAATAATAAAGATGTTTACTTACCTTCGTCAGCCATTGATTCTGATCCAAGAATACGTTGAATATCCAGTGTCACAGGATAACGTATTTGAGGAAAAAATAAATAAAAAAAAGAACTCGTATATTTTAAACAAACATAATACCATCTCTTTCTTTTTAATATGTTACAATATTTGCAGAAACTTACGTAAATATCTTATGATATGACATTTTAAATATTTACTTATCTTTTATTTTTGTTTGTTTGTTCAAAGTTCAACAGTATAGTAAGAATAAATATACAAAATCACAAGATCTACATTATATTGGGTTTATGTGTAAACGTAACTTATGATTTAGTTTTGTTGATTTGTTGTTGATGTTTTGAGGAGATGGCGTTTTAGCATGTCATTTATATGATATTAAATCTATAATCAAAAATCTATAAAGACATTATTATTATTATTAGCACCACGTCTTACTACCCGTTCGGGTTATACGCACTTATGCTAATGTGTAATGGTAGGGTGATTGTGAGATGAAATGGAGGACCTACAGTTTAACGTGGAATCCGAACCACGGTGGAGGACTAGTATTCCTCACATTCACAAGATGTCTTGTCAGAGGTGAAGGAAGGGTTTGGTAATCAGATAAATCTATGCCGGGACCGAGGATTGAGCTCCGGCTGCCAGCATAGAAGTCGGAAACCTTACCCTTGGACCGCCAGGTCACCGACTATAAAGACAATTAAAACAAGATAACAAGTACTAATATATTCTAATAAGATGTGGATTTATTGTATGTAAAATAAACCCTTATGTCTATGTGAAAATACCTTTCCCGAAAACAATAGATAGAATCTTTCATTATCACTCATAGAAATTCTTGTCTGATGAAGAATTATTAACTAACTTAAATATAGAACAAACACAAAATACAATCCCCCAGCCCTTAACTAAACACTCTTTATTAGGAAACGCACATATACATTTTTCGACCATGTCAGGAATCAAACCAGAGACCATTATTTCATTAGAGAGACACGTTACTTACTGATTGAGGGTGTCTGAATGTTTTTAATAAACAAATTAAAAAGTGTATATCTATTTTAATTACATTTATTATCGTTAGCACTGCTAGGAAAGGGAAATAGACATATCCCTTCCTCCCCCACTCTAACAAACCTCTGAAAGAAACTGAATATTTTATAAATCAGGATTCTGGTAGAAAGGAATACTAACAAAATCTTGCACCTATTTTACAACAAATATATAAATTCTTATTATATCATTAGTTTTATTTTATAGTAATTGGTACTAAGTATCAATGGTGACATGTTCAATATACAAAATACCAACTTACGAATACATCAAAGTAGTTTAAATAATAAATTTAATTGACGGAAAATCTACCACAATATTTCTTTAATTGCCACTGGTAGCCTGGTGCTCTAGGGGTAAGGTGTCAAGATTCTGTGCTGGGGGTCCGGAGTTCAATCCTTGGTCCCGGCACAGATTTATCTGATTGCCAAACCCTTCCTTCACCTCTGACGTGTATTAATTACAACTTGTGAATGTGGGGAATGCCAGGCCGCCGCCGTGGTTCGGATCCCACGTTAAATGGTAGGTCCTCCATTTCTCAACGTAATTCCTTTAAAACTATCCGAATAAAACGTAAACTCACTAACATGGGTAATCCTATCTTCACCCACCATGACGTCACAAGTAGGCAACTTCCTTAAGAATCTTTTATATGATAGGATACACTTGTTTTACTCAACTGTGTATTATTAGTTCTTTAAAAGGTAGATCTCACTCCCTTAGTGTCACTGTCGTTTCTACAGACTTAATATCCATTTCGTATTCAATAATATTTCATAATTGGTTTTCTAGTTTAAATACCTCCTCCTAATTTCCTTTTTTTTATATGGAGTTGATATCTTGTCTTGGTAATCAAGTTAAACAGGAAACAAATGAATAAATTCGTAGTTTAACCTAACATTATATTGATAACTAACGAGAATATTTGCTCTTTACGGGTTTTAAGACGTCATTCTCGTAATATATGTCAACATGTACAAAAATTAAACTTAGATAGTCGACTGATTACTGGAAATTTTAAATTCAAATATATGATATGAACTATTAACCAAATAGACTCTAGAACCGCTATCCATTTTGGAACGGATAATCATATTGAAAAACTATGTACGTTCATAGGTTGGCATTGGTCTAAATAATGTTCATGCCATCTTCCTTTTATAATAATTGCTCAACGCATTTAATGGCGGTCTTAGAACAAACATCTAAAAAAGTGATACTAAATTATAATTGGTAAAGGTTAAACAGTTATTCATTACGCTTGGTCAATGAACAAATAAGACATTTTTGTCATATAAAGTAATTTTTTTAACGCTGATTTTTACCACCCGCTCAAATTATACTCCTATATACTAATAAGGCTAACACTAATAGCTTTTGGATTAAGAAGGTTTAATTTAGAGTAAATGCACCACATTTTTGTGTAGAAAGAGTGTAAAATCTTCTAGAAAAAAAACCGCCCTCAGTGTACCCGACAGAGATCGAACCCCGATATTCCCGTCATCGGCAGTCTTGTCCAACATGAGGGAAGCGTGTTAGACCATGCGGCCACCGTAGTCGGTCCTATAAATCTGACAAATGTGACACACAACAGTGAAACTAAAGTCTTTCTCACCCATGGAAATACTCAAATAAGACTAAAAGTGACGCGAGTATAATATAAATCACCAACCAGTAGCTTGGGCATCACCGCTCCTAAGTATTTCAATCCGTTCACGAGGCTACTGTTTGCTAAGCGGTTTACGACGCGTCCGAGATCAGTCACTGGATACTCAACCGGTTATTCCCTGGGATGCCTCAGTTACAAACTCAATCATCATGATTGAACAGTTATTAATCATCTAAAATATACTATTGCCAGTAGCTTTCTTTTAACATTATCTACAATGGTTTACATTTTTCAACATTCTGTAGCAGTTGTTTATCGTGAAAAAAGTTTGCAGTTTATATTAACTTTATTTTGATTATAAATACAAAACCTTCTTTGGTTACGTCTCTTATATCTGTAATAATAATAATAATAATAGAAAACAAATCCTTCCATCACTTAAGTCACTATACATTATAATAATAAATTATTTTTCTTCTATCAGACCGAAAAAGAGAATTGTAAGCTAGATATTACTCAAATGATTAAAATTACCCCAATTTTGCACAGGATAGTGTGCGAAACAACTAGTTACTGACCAGTTTGTGACTTCAATCACTAACCAGTCAAATACCAGTTGAGCAGATCATGGATGAATGACCCACAAATTTATACCACGATCATGTTTCATGGTTCATGGCTCATCTTTCATATTTCATCTCACTTATATTTAGCTATTTCTATTGAGTCAACCTATTAACATCAGAGAGGGATAGGTTGTAATGTAATGGACTGGATGTAAATAGCTTAAGAAAGGGGTAGGGTGTTATGAGATGGACTAGATGGAAGATAGGGATACGGTGTAATGAGAAGGGCTGGATAGAACCAGCTCAAGAAAGGGATAAGGTGTAATGAGAACGGCTGGATAGAACCAGCTCAAGAAAGGGATAAGGTGTAATGAGAACGGCTGGATAGAACCAGCTCAAGAAAGGAATAAGGTGTAATGAGGTGGACTGGATAGAATTAGCTCAAGAAAGGAATAAGGTGTAATGAGGGGACCAGATAGAAATAGCTAAAGAAAGGGATAGGTTGTAATGAGGTGGACTGAATAGAACCAGCTCAAGAAAGGGATAAGGTGTAATGAGGTGGACTGGATAGAATTAGCTCAAGATAAAATATGTGGCTTTCTTTATTAATTGAGGCAATGAACTTTTGAATTCCTGTTGACATAAATCACATAATATATAATATTAAAAAATTAAAAATATACAATTATTAACATTTTTAAGTTATAAGAATGATACAATGAATTAACATTTTTACAGTTATTGTATTATCATTAAAATACTTAATAAATCAGGTATAAAACAATTGGATATAAATTCACCATTACAATTTAATTAAATACTTTTTTTTTGCATAAATTAACAGGTTTAATTTTTTAAACAACTGTTAGGAAAAAAATATTGTATTTATAAGAAGTAATTTTAATTATGGCAATTTTTGCATTATTTATAATGCTAGTCTTTTCTCTTTGAGTAAAATATAAAGCCCTTTTTATCTTAAGTGTTCGTTTTGAAATTCTAATCAAAAGTTAAAAAAATAATAATTAATTATTAATGACGTCACTCCTTGTTACAGTGTTCTCTAACACACTCGAACTCATCTACCATAATATTCTGTTTTGGCCTATGTGTTATGTAGTGTATATTGTACTCATGATTGGGAGCTTAATGAGAGAAATATTTCATTAGACAGAAGGGCACATTCCTATGACAATATGTATCATTATTCCTGTGTAAGGTAAGTGAAGAATATTTCATATACATCGCCTTTAGAAGAGCCCAGCTGCTCAATTATGACTTAGGAAGACACAACATTTGAGGAGAAGCTACCATTATCAAGATTTAATTTCTTGAAGATAATTCAATAGCAGTGGTGCCTCGTAGCTAAAATTAGTGGGGGTACTGCTCCAGAAAATGTTTAGCCTTTGTTTTAAAATTGTGTAAAAGGAAAATATATATATATAAAAAGAAAATTTATTCAGAACTTGATCAAATCTTAAAATAAGTAAAAATACTTGTTTTATTATGTTAACTTAAATTTTTACAGTTCACGCTTGATATATTAATTTAAAAAAGGAAATCAATTCTTCTTGTTTTAATTTGCGCAAAAAGTTCAATAATTTTCTTCTTGATATCTGGATGAAAATTAGGGAAATTTTTCTCCCTTGAAGGTACTGCAAGCGCTTTGTCTTTCTGTTAAATAAAATAACTGAAAAAAAAATTAATCGAATAGAAAAGTTGGAAGCATAAAATAATCTAATTCTACACTCTTCTACGCTTTATCACATTCGAGAATATGGTACACGGTTTTTAAGCACAACATACGCTGAGAAAAAAAATTAACTTCCTTCCACCATCACGCCAGAGCCGGCACTGCCAAAGAAACAGTTCTCTCTCTACCTGGCAGTTCCGCCTTCCTCCCCACCCCTCCCCTATGTGCGCATGCACACAACAGTCAAACACCACGTCTCTGGCACTGTGAAGCGTACAATTCCATACAAAGATTTTTTTATTTTTCTTATAAACTGGGGAATGGCTATTTAAGTGCTGACATTAAGCTTAAGGAATATATATTGTACTACAAAAATTAATATGGAATTAAAGAAAAAAAGATTCATTATACTAAATCTTATCGATAATATCAATTAAAAATAGGTGGTGCTGCAGTTCCGCAGTGCCTTTACACAAGCCGCCACTGTTCACTAGTCTGTTACGCTGAAAGATAAATTATTAACATGGCTATTTTTATTGAATAGAAAAATACATAAACCATACTCGATCTATAATGGTATAATAGACATTAAGTTTTACTATTACATCATATTTTTTTACAATTAAAAATGTAAATAATACATTTTCTCTGTGGATTAAAATTATTTGTATCTTATAAACAATAATAAAGAATAAATAAATATTTGTTGTATTAATATATTCGCTCCTCTTCCATTTATTATTATATTCTTAAAAATACATGTAGTTTAGTAAATGTTTTATTATTATAGACCTAGGTATTTTTCAATATTATTTTGAACCATTCCGGGACTGGTTATACAAGAAAGATACTCGGAACATGTGTATGCAATTTGGAGTGGTGAATTGTGGGAAATTAAAAATGGGGAATCTTATAATTTAATGCTTAAGGAATCTCGAAATTGGTTTTGAGCTTACTTGCAAACTTTTACTAACTTTGATACTATATTAATATAATAGTACAGCTACGATAATTTATCGTCCATCGTTTAAGAGACAACACATTCTAGGGAATGATTATCGAAACAGACATCAGTGCTTATAACGAGGAATAAGAGACTCAAATCCCACTTAGGTGAGTTCAAGATTTTTCTTATAGATATTTTACCACTCTTCCTCCATAGAAATGTGGGTACACTTCCTATAAATTCAACCTTTCTCATCCCCAGCACATTAGTGTAATAATTATTCAATATAAGTATAAACCAAACGTGTAATAAGACGCAGTGCTAAAATAAATTGGTTCTACAAATTAATGTTTTAGATTTATGTTTTTATTCACATTTGAACAAAATTTTAAGACACGAAAACTACAATTATTAAAACATGTATCAACTTTTATAAAATAATCCACATGGAAGCTCTTGAACAATAGCTATATTTTTTATTTGTTACCTATAAAATAATTATTACGACGTTAATAAGTCTGTTTTGTTTTTCTTTTAATGACACAATATAACAAACAAAATACCAAAGATATATTACCATCCTAAGAAGATCAAAACAAAAATCTTCGAATGTTTGGGCAGAGTATATTTTCATTCTTCGAAGAACATTTTTTGGTTCATTATAAAACATCACAGTGAAGATTTACACAGTTTCAGTATAAATAATTGTCGTTAGTACTTTTATACATCGTAAGAAACTGTTTTTATACACATTTGCATCAATAGTTTTTTTATAACCATCACAACTCTAAATCTATAAGACTCGTATCTTGTGACAGCCTTTTTTTTTGTAATAATACTCCATATACCATACCATCGTAAAAATGTTTAATGTATCATCATAAAAATAAGTATTATTTACACACACCATACCAATATTCAACAACACTGTGGACATAATTATTTGTGGACAATTTTAGAAAGCTTTTTGTTTCCCGTGATCCATTTATCGTCACCTAATCTGAAGGGTGAAAGTTATCACGAGGAGAAAAAAGACAAAGCGATGTCGATGTCTCCGCTGTGACGTCAGGGAAACTGAAACACTCTTGCTCCCGTGTTGCATAGCTGCTGGCTCCTCCCCTGCAAGGTAGATAAAAATAATATAATTAATATATAATAAAAAAATAAGAAACTATCTATTCCGTACACACACATGGTGAGAGTCGCCTAAGACAACGTTTTTGCTTTTTAAACTTACAGAGATTTTCTTATACAGTTCAATTTCACGTATACATGATTATTTGATCTGTATCTGTAACAGTTTGATTGATTGTGACCTGGTAGTATATCGGTAAGGCGTTTGACTTCTGTGCTGGGGGTCCGGGGTTCAATCCTCGGTGCAGGTACAGGTTTATCTGATTGCCAAACCCTTACTTCACCTTTGACAAGACGTGTATTAAGCACATCTTGTGAATGTGGGGAATTCCAGGCCTCCACCATGGTTCGAATCTCACGTTAAACTGTATGTCCTTCATTTCATCTCATCTCACAATCACCCTACCATCACACATTAGCGTAAGTGCGTATAACTTTAACGGGTAGTAAGATGTGGTGCTAACAATAATATTAATAATAATAATTTGATAGCTAATTTAGGGAAATGCCATCAATGATGGAAGCTACTCGCCCCATTATGTAGTAGTCGGCAAACCTGGCCATGAACCTAGGAATATAGGGCTGGATTCCCGGCTGAGTATTTTTCTCTTAAGGGGAATTACCTCAACTGGCATAAGGGTTTGGTTATTTAGGCTTAAATTAGATTTATTTTTACTAGTTTTATACCCTTATACAGATTATCACCTCACCACACTTCACCCCATCCCACCCCATCGTGAAATGGAAAGGATGTACTATTAGTACATTCGGGCATCCCCTGAGAAACGGAACATTAGTACTGACCAATCTTCACACTACAGGGCTACCAATGATATAGCCCAGACGGGCAAAATTATATCATTTTGAAATCTAAAAAAATATGTTTGTTTTATAAAATGCCATTCTTACGAAAATTTTATTGTAACTACAGTTAAAACATTTAGTGAATTTTGTGAAAATATACACTATACAACTATTTTTAATGTTAATTTTTGTAATAAAAAACAATAGATTAATTTTAATATAACAAGAAATCCACTTGTATGATTGAATGATCTAAGGCATCACTATCACAATAGACTAGACTGTCTATGGCTGGGAGTTAAGGGTTCAAGGTCAGGTTTAATGAGGCTGGTTGATCTAAAAAAATTTTCTACACTCCCTCCACACCAAGGTAACAGTAAATTTAAATTTCAACTTTCCTCATTCCTAATACACTTATGTAATAAATACGTATGTGTATTATCAGAACAGGTAGTATTATACTGTGATATATCTTGAACACTGTCATTTACAATCGCCATAAATTTCCCAATTAACGTAAGTTATATAGATATATATATCTGACACCTTATCTCAGTTGGTAGCGTGTCTGTCTACCAAACTAAGGGTCCTAGTTTTGATTTCCGCCATGACTGAACAATTTAATATTGGTGATATATGAGTTTACCCTTTCAGAGTAATGAATTAACGGCCGGGGGTCTGTTGTTGTGTCTGTTCTAGATTAATGTTATATTATAAGGCATGTAAAGCTATGACAGGCCTAGCAAGTCATCAGTGGAAAAATATGGCTTGAATAATAAAACTGACCCAGACCACACACTGTAAAGATTAACGGATGTAAAATATATATATTTATATTTATATTTATCCATTAATTTTTTAGAACGAGGGTAATATGTGAACCTATAAATTGAATACTGTAGTCCCACTAAAATAATATTTTTATCTTTTTCATGTGTATAAAATATGCCCAGAACTTTCAAAATTAAAAATATCAAAAATATAAGATACAACTTTAGAAAACACATTATTTGACATACACTTTTCAAATTTGACAAAGAAACTTTTTTGTTTGTCTTAATAAGTTTATCTTACACGATAAAATATAATAAAAAAATAGCTTTAAATAGTTGCAGCTGTATATTTACACAAAAATGAAGAAACATGAGCTTTACTAAATAAATCCTGTGACTTTGATCAGTAAGAAAATGATGAATGAGATTTTCACCCAGTTGTAAATCAATTAAAATGTTTTTAATCGAATTATATTCTTGAATATATATTATGTATTAACTATAATAAATGTACAAACATATTTTATTTATAAACTTTTAGCTAGATCATATTTGTAATGATATTGGTTTGGATCACTCTAAAATGTATAAAAAGTCATAGATGAAGGTAATTTTTCTTTAAAGTAACATATATAGAGTAACCTTTTATGATTCATCCATGAAGAAACACGCGATTTTCAGAAATTATGTGAAAAAGTATTACACCATTAAAATCTATTTTTTATACAATTTTTCCTGTTTAAATGAACAACTCCGCAGTATTTGGCAAGGGATGCCAATTCCCTATACCTATAAGAAGCTAGCCTTCACAACACCTGTCGCCATGACGGTTTCCTTTGGTTAGTTTTTACACTGTCGACGAAGGGACCAAGGGGTAAGGGGTATGCCATATATAAGCCGCTTGTGTGTATGGCTAAGGGCACAAGTCCCACAAACAAGCAATGTCACACAAGTCAGTCGGTAATACAAGAAACGCAGTCAGAGACTCACAAATACACTAGCACTGGCTCTCGCAGTCGCAGTCTAACACAGAAGACAATAATGTACGTTATTATCACAAGTGTGCATTGATATCAAGCATTTAATTGGAGTATGTATAAGTAATTAACATATGTCATTTGAATAAACCGTGTGTTAATAAACAACCATCAATAGTTCTCTTTCTTTCATTTTATTAATTATGCCGATTTAATTATTGCTCAACCACGGAGCAATTAAGAGCTAGTTAAACGGTATCTATTCCGTACAGTGATGATAGGCGCTCGACCACGGAGCTATAGACAAACTAAATATCATCACAGCCATATTATATCTAGGAATCAATCCGTAGAGTTTCATATTTAAAATTGAAAATAGGTTTTTTTAAATTATAAAATCACTTTAGTTGGATTCAAACACACATATATATATTACAAGATTGTTATACACCTTGTTAAATAAATATAAATTACCAAAATTTCTTATCTTGCACAAAATAAGTTAGATATTATAAATAAGTTGTTTAACTGCAGTTTTAAGAATTGAATATCTATAAACGTATATTATTAACTCTCGCACACACCCATATCCCCCATTTACCCAATTTGTGGCCGGTATAACAAAAAATACATACGATTATATAAAAAAATATTAATCATTATACTACTAGCCACATGGCTGACTTACCCACTCACATTAATGTTTACCCTGTTCCAGATGAGCTAGAACATTGAAATTTGGCAGACTTATAACTTCTAGTCTGTAGCCGACGGGAACGTTCTAAAAAATTACAAAATTTAATTTTGGTCCCCCACCTCCAAAAAATGCGAAATAGCTGAGCAACTTTAAAGTTGGTGCAGACCTTTCTTTGGAGGTCTCTTGTGGACAAACAGTAGAACCTATAAAAAAATGGCTCTGGAATGTCATTAATTTACATTCACTTGCAAAGAAAACAAACTGGGGACTTGGGCGAGGTGCCCCCACCGAGCGAAGCGAGGGATTATTATAGGTCAAAGGGGAAAGAAAGGATTGTTAAAAAAGAAGTTCTAAGAATATTTTAAGTAAAGATAACCACTATGCACGATGAATGGTCAATCTTCAGGATTACATATTTCAAACTAAGTTTTACGGTGCACCAGACAGATCTTCTTGAGTTTTTTTTATCTTAATATGGAAACATCTATTAAAAGTTCGTAAGATCTGTAAAAAAAGTTATATACATTGTTGCAGAAACATCTATAAATGAGGAATATTTTTCTTAATTAAGGTGGGGCAGAAGGGAGCGCAAGTATTTTTACAGTTTTTATAGAATTTAAATTTGTTAGCCAAAATAAATCAAACATTTCTCCAGTAGCAACGTAAAGTTTAGTTTCCTTCACATGCTAATATCAACAGATCTTTAATATCAGTCACAAGTGTCCTGGAATTTTGTCAAAACTTTTTTAAATAAAGATAGTTTTTTTTGACAAAATGCCCAAACACTCTTGACAGATTTTCAAGATCTGTTGATCTTAACATGTGCATAAAACTACTCTCTATATTGCTACTTGAGTAATGTTTGATTTATTTTAGCCAACAAATTTCAATCCTATAAAAATAGTAAATATACTGGCGCTCCCTTCTGCCCCACCTTAAAGTGCTTAGCAACCAATTTTATATCTTAAAGAGATCGATTAAATAATATGAATACCATAAATGCAAGTATCTAATAAAATATTGATATTATAAAAATATATTCCAAATTGTTTTTTTAAGTAGACTACAACATTACATCTACAAGTTATTTAGTATTTCACTCAAATAGCTGCATAGATATGATAGATATTGGAAATATTTTATGAAATCTAAAATTCAATTCTATGGTAAAACCAAAAATTCCATTCCATACCATTCCTAGATTAAAAAATGCCTAGATAAAATTAAGCCAAAATCGTCAATTCAGATCTTGAAAATTTGGCCATTTAACTCCTTAGTATTCAGTAAAATTTATTATATTTTAAAGTTAGATATCCAATTCCAAAAGTACTGTAACATTATGATGTGTAATGTTACAATGGGACCACGCCCACTACGAACATTAATGGATGTGACGCTTCAATTCTTACTACC
>CABEEJ010005551.1:37887-48843 GCA_901482245.1 Timema douglasi | reverse complement strand
CACGCTACCCTTCTTCAGTCGGCACGTAATATATCACAATTTAACAAAATAATTTAGATAAAATAATAAATATATATACACTCGTTGACGCCGTTTAACTACACTGACGCACTGTGTAAAGCACTGTTGTGTTTATGTTGTCATTCAACTCGCCGACTCTACACGACCTCAGACGGCACGGATAAATTCGCACAATGAACAATTTAACAACGTTTCACTGCAACGTCCAAACGCACACTGTGAAATGAATGACTGTCTTTGAATAGCACTCTGAGTGCAAGCACTATTAATGGCCGCAGGTGGCGATGCGAGTGCAAAAGACGGTCACTGCCGGAACTACACATGTGTTGTGACAGCGGCCTTAGAGAACACGCAAACGAATGAGAATATCATTTTTTTAGCACCGTGTTTTACTACTCATTTGGGTTACACGCTTATTTACTAATAATTTTAATGTGTTAGGGATGAATAAGGCTGAATTTATAGAAAGTGTACCCGCATTTGCGTGGAGAGAGATTGGGAAACTATTTAGGGAGAAAAGTCTCAGTACACCAGACTGGGATATAACCTAGATCTCCCCATCATCATCAGGATTGCGAGAGTGACGCATTAGACCATACGACCACCGAAGCGGGTAATGAACCTTACCTCGTCATGTTAACACTATTCTAAGGATACTGAAACAGCTATTTCATGATTTTACCACGATATTCCTAAAACCCACAGCCCGCGGGTTGGACTAGGCCTGTGGGCCATAGTTTGTGGAACCCTGGTCTTAGGACTCATTCTCGCTAAAGGATAAAATGCCGGAGTCAGGTATATCGGGGTTTGAATCCCGGTTTGGAGTACGGAGGGTTGTGTTTCCTAAATGGTTTCACACGCTCCCTCCTCTTAATTGTGATTACATTTACTCTAAATTGTAATTTACGCATCTCTAAACGTTGGCGTAGTTAGAAGGGCGTGACTAGGATGGGTTGTAAGACGTGTTAGAAACAAATAACTTCCCATAATATACTAAAGTAACCCTCGACAAGATCCAAAATGTATATTTCCTTATAAAATGAACATAAAATCATTATTTCAAATCACAGTGTTTGTAAAAAAATAAATGGTACGGAACTCCACACGGACTTTCTCGCTCTATTGTTTGAAAATGGAGATATTTACTGAAAACCCGTAATATGTGTGAAACGAAATAATATACACTAGCAAACCTGAACACAGATTGCGTTATATTTAGGTAAAACCTTCTTTACTCCCAGTTTTAAATTTTATAGTTTTATTTTTAAAAGATTAAAGTTCTCATTTGTATATTTGAAACAAAAATAAAGGTTGCTATTGCGTCCACAAGGCTCAACACTTCGTATTAAAATTTCAAATTCTGGTTAACAATTTTGACATTTCAATAGGTGTTGCGCATTTTCAGGTAATCGTATTTCTATTAGATTCCTCATTTTAAAATTTTGAACAATAAAATAGGTAATTATTGACTATTGAATTTAAATATCTGACGAAGATAGATAATTGGTGTACAAACATTTCCCCTAAAAGGTTAAGGAAAAAGAACAAGGTTTTGAGAGACTTACTTTCTTTATGACACGATAGAGATTATTGCGTTAAAATTTAAGTAATATAATATATGTACAACAAAAGATCACATCATTATATTAATAAATTTGCCAATATCTCAGAAATTGTTGGTTTTATAAAATTATATTTCAATTAAAACTTTTTTTATATAGACAGACCTACGTATTTACAATGATAATCAATTTCATATCTCGAAGAGCTACGGAGATATGATACAAATTTAGAATTTACGCATCTGTACGATACCCTTAAAGCCATTTTGACGAAAAATCGAGAGTAACCATTTTGTTTGAAATATTTATCAACGCTTAGAAACGAAGTTCAATCAAAATCTTGAAAACGATTTTGATAAAATTGATTTTTTTCTCTTTTCGCCCTTAAGTGAACTACCCTTAACTTAAGGGTTAGATATCTAATTCCAAAAACCCTTAGGGGCAGCTCAATGAAAACCCTAGATACCAAGTTTTAGCTCGATAGGTAAACTAGTTTAGGCTCTAGCCCGAGGTACAGAAAGACAGACGGCATTGCGAAAACCACTTTTTCGGATTCAGGAGGTCATGAAACAATCGACATTCATCAAAGTCTCGAGTTCGATTTCTATGACAATCACAATACTTTCTCTAGCTGTGAGGTAGAGAGAAAGTAAAAATAACAGCTTTTTAGTTAGGATCCAACTGTAAATAGTTTTGTCCAAGGCTCAACGTAACAAAGACACGTTATATCATAACATAGGTTCCACAGCACACGAACCATATTATACACAACACATACAATCCTCACCATATTATACACAACACAGCATACAATCCTCACTATATACACAACGCAGCATACAATCCTCACCATATTATACACAACACAGCATACAATCCTCCCTATATACACAACACATCATACAATCTCACCATATTATACACAACACAGCATACAATCCTCACCATATTATACACAACACATACATATCCTCACCATAGTATACACAACACATACAATCCTCACCATAGTATACACAACACATACAATCCTCACCATATTATACACAACACAGCATACAATCCTCACTATATTATACACAACACAGCATACAATCCTCACCATACGCACACCAATATACTCATTGCAATGAAATCAAACTGCCTTTTGTGTTATTCAATTTACTAACATATTCAGCAACCTAGAAACTCGGACTCCCCGTAATTATTAAGATTCTAACGCAAACATCTCCAGCAGATTGGTTTCAGCTTCTACTGGTCCATATAAGAAAAAGTTTTAAGTACTACCATAATATAAATTAAATAATTCCTACAAGTGTGAATTGATACCACAGAGAGTTTGCGAAGTGGTAATGGACTTAGATGTTTTCTAATATAATAAAAAGCGTATTTACTCTGGACAAGGTGAATAACCTTTACCGTGCCTGGTCCTACTTTATTAATTTTCAAACTGCTCCGTGCACGTCTGTTAAGTGAAGCTTGGTCGTAAGAAGTGCACAGCAGCGCTAGACACTTGCGAGTAGTAAGTGGCGCTGGTTGACGCGCTGTCCCTTCAAGCGGCGCACATAGTATTAAGAGGGAGCAGCACAACTTGTGTAGCCAACAAGATAATAATATATATTAGCTCTGCCATGATTTAACGATCATAACATCATAGAAGAGGTATTTTGTTGAGTTGTAATAATTTTATCTGTTTATATTATTACGTTTGCGAGCTTACCTCAAGTGATACTTGACTTAATTTCCACAATAGCTGCCACAGCGGCTATCCACTGACAGTAGAACTGATATTTTCAGATAAAGTTTGAGCTAGCAAGATATTTTTACTTTATTTGATATATTATAAAGTGAAACTTGGTCTTTTATCTTATTTGAAGAAAGAAAATTTAGGGTGTTTGAAAACAAGGGGCTTTGAAATAAGTTTGGTCCATAAAGGGATGAAAGTACTGGGGAGTGGAGGAGGTTATATAATGGTGAACTACATACTCTGTACTGCATCACAATATATTGTTAGGGTAATCAAGTCTCGTATATTACGGTGATCAAGACATGCAGTGCAAATGGAAGAATCTAGAACCTTGTTTAGAGGATTAACTGGCAAACCAACCCGGTGACCTTGCGGTCTAGGGGGTAAGGTGTCAGGCTTCTGTGCTGGCGGCCGGAGTTCAATCCTCGGTCCCGGCACAGATTTATCTGATTAACAAACCCTTCCTTCACCTCTGACAAGACATCTTGTGAATGTGGGGAATGCCAGGCCTCCACCGTGGTTCGGATTCCACGTTAAACTGTAGGTCCTTCATTTCATCTCACAATCACCCTACCATTACACATTAGCGTAAGTGCGTATAACCCGGATGGGTAGTAAGACGCGGTGCTAATAATAATAATAATAATAATAATAATAATAATAATAATAACAATAACAACTGGCAAACCAAATGGTAAGAGACCATTGGGAGGACCTAGACGTAGATGACAGGATAACATTAAAATGGACCTGAAAGAGATAGGGTGTAATGAGGTGGACCGGATAGAACTAGCTCAAAATAGGGATAGATGGCGTACTTTTGTAAGACCAACAATCAACTTTTGAGATCCTAATACCATTGAACGAGTAAGTAATAGAGAAAGTAATGTAATCATGAAAATTCAAACCTTGATATTATAATGGATCTCGATGTTTATGTGCTCATGAACTCAAAAAAGTAGGTCTTACAATTCTGGAGGTGCTTATATCTGGCCATGTGTCTAACTGTACTGTAGAAAATAAGTACAAAACTCTACTGTATTTATTTATATCTAAAAGGGGGGATGGGTCTTATTAGAAGTCATCTACTATTTTTAATTTTAGTTCAGTGACTCATTAAAGAGATAGTAAATTAAATAAATGAGAAGAGAGATATAGGCTATCTCAGGTTTAAAGTTATTACATGATTTTGGGTTCAAAACCAACATTTACATTTGAAAACATCATAATTAGCTTGGGGTAAAAAATATATATATATGAAATCAAAATGAGACTCTCGTAAGACTTCTGGGTCACGTTGGTAAAAATACATTGTCTGGATCTAGTAATAATGGACCTACTTTTAGTGCAACAGTACCAGTCTCCAAGGTCAGGGTCCCCGGGAACTGTCTGTGGGCGACACATAGCTAAATATAGGGATTATTATACCAATGATAACAAGATAGATAACAGTGAATGATGGCAATAATAATATACATAAAATACTTAACAACGAATTTGACCTGGAAAAATAAATAAGAGTAGCGTTTTTAATAAATAATTGTCAAATTTAAAATTTGAACTTCCTAACAGACGTCTGCCAGTTTTAAAGTTAAAATATCATTACTCTATCATCTGATCAAATTATTCTAATTCAGATAACATTAGTAATTTTAGGTATTAATAAAAAAATTATCTTTAGTTCAGTCTTGGTGATTAGCTTTTATTGAAATAATAATTTTAAAATATATATTTTGGTATCTTGAAACCAATATTTAACTATTTTTCTTTATAAGGTTAGTAGTTAACATAAGTGATTACTAGAATATACGACATTGCATTCGAGTCGAAATAATGATTCTGGCCAAAAGATTATTTCCAAGTTCATTGTTGAAAAAAGTGTTTAACTTGAGAAGAAAAGATAAAAATAAGATGTATGTTCGGCAATTTTTGCCGAAAACAGAAATATATATCTAAATTCTTGAATTTGTAGCGGAAAAGGTTAATAAAAATATAAACTTTGTGTAGGGAGGTCGAAGATAGGTAGAGACTACCACTAAACAATTGTTGATATCACAACAATGATGTTCTTGAAGGTCGTCACAGCCCCTAGCTTCGCTTTTCCGCAAGTATAGTTGAGTCCTCGCTCTCTCTCTGGTTTATTCACTTATACCATGTGCTCGCGAACATCACGTGATGGCGAATAATTGGCAAACAATTGATAGTTATAATTAAACCTCCTCTGATCAGTCTTGTAGTAGCGTGGACACAATATTAAGATTAAAACCGGGTAAACAAATATGTATATATTTCTTATTGGTCTGCCGTAACATCGTAACATCGCGCTTAAGGATTCGGCCAGACTGACAAGCGAGCGAGTGAGCGCGCAAGCGAATTATTTATTGTCCTGCCAATTAAATTAGGCCATTAATAGCAAGTGTGTTAAACCTATCACTGATAGAAAAAAGTCAAATATCATGTCAAAATGAGAAGTTGTCCAAGCACCCAATGAACCAACATACAATAATATTGCCTAGCGCCTGTAAACTAGACTGTACCGGGTCTACGGTTCTATCTTTCAAGCGAAGCGCGCTCAGTCGCTCACGCGCTCGCTTCAGTGTGGCCACCTCCCATTACAACCAATGTGTTTTATTTTATATTTTATTCGCTCGCTCGCGCGCTCAGTCTGGCCGCCCCCTAACTCGACGTAATGCCATGTCCGTCGAAAACAATACGTTTGAAATTGAAAATATGGGTATTAATTAAACAGGTGTAACTACTCAACTTATTTGACTTCCTATAATGTTGAGACGCTCCACATTACTGGAGTACAATCATGACTATAACTTAAATACAAGGTTAAATAAAACACATGTTTATTTGAGCCTTTTTTTTACTATTTTTATATCTCCTGTCCAGCGTTGAAAGAGTCCACACATTTTATTGTACTCCCTGTACATACAACAAATTTATATATATATAGTAATGTATGTATGTATTTATCTATCCACTTCGGTGGCCTCGTGGTCTAAGTCACTACGATCGTGTTGGACTAGACTACCGATGATGGAGAGATTGAGGTTTGAATCTTAGTCGAGTTTAACGTGGCTGGTTTATCCATAAATGCTATCCACTCTCTCTCTATCTCTCCAAGTAAATTTGGTTATAATTTCTCTAAATATAATCTCCCTTATCCATAAAACCATTAGCGTAATTAGTGCATAAGACGGTGACCTGGTGGTCTAGGGGTAAGGTGTCAGACTTCTGTGCTGGGGTCCGGGGTTCAATCCTTGGTCCCGGCACAGATCTATCTGATTACCAAACCCTTCCTTCACCTCTGACAAGTTGAGGAATGCCAGGCCTCCACCGTGGTTCGGATCCCACGTTAAACTGTAGGTCCTCCATTTCATCTCACTATCACCCTACCATTACGCATTAGCGTGAGTGCGTATAACCCGAACGGGTAGTAAGACGCAGTGCTAATAATAATAATAATAATAGTACATAAGCGTATAAACCGAACGGTTAATAAATACGCGGTGCTAAGTAATCATTATGTTTGTTTTTCTATTGGGCCCATCTAGGACTTTGGATAAATAAATGTTGCCCTCCACTCAGTAAGTTTGTAGACCCCTGCCTTAGACCATGCGGGCCCACAATAACTCAAAGATCCCTTGTGCGTCCCAAATAACCAAAATCCCTCTTATAACCGGGAGGTGATTGACGGTTCGACGAAGTTCGCGATCGTACGGTGGCGGCCCAGCAGTTCTTTACGAGCCACGGAGCGGGACTGCACCGGTAATTACACACTGCCGCGTTAATTAAACAAGACCGGGGACGTCACTCAACCAGATGATAAATCAGATCAGACGGCATCGGCTTCTCCGGTCGGGTTCGATTCGGGGTGATTCAACCCGGTGCGGCGGAGAGATTAGTTGTTCGGTAGGGGGGGGGGGGAAGTTGGTGGTCGAGTTAGGGTCAGGACGCGCTAACAACGAGTAGTCTGGAACCATCTAAGATACAGTCCAACATTCATATGAAGGGCCTTTTAGAAATAAGGCCTACATACATTTTTACAGCCAGAACTGCTAACATTGTACTATTCGTAGGCTATATTATTAGTATTAGTTCATGTATATAATATATATCAAAAGTGACTGTTGCAGATCTCATGACTTGACTTATGGATACATGAAAGTACACTCCTTATAACCTGACAGATAGAAATCTTGCCTTCACAGATTATATTATGACCCTATCTTATAAGCTATACCATATTGAAACAATTAAAGGTAAGATTGTTATATTGGAAGGTAAACGAAAGGTAATAATTACCGCTAAACAAGTATTAAGGTCTGATCCTTAAATTTCAAAATAAAAAAAGCAGTATAAAAACAATTTTTTTGTGATATAAAATAGAATTTGGACCTGTAAATAAAATGACCTTCCTGGAGAGCCGACGTCTGAACACATCAAAATTTAAAATTAAATCCACGGAAATGGAAGAACTCAGATTACAACTAATATAGAACAGTACTTTTCGGTGGGGTTTAAATTTGAGATTTGGCAAATTAGAATGTGGGAACTAAAAAGAGGGGGAGTAGTAGCTTAAAATCTTACAAAATTATAATAATATTTTCTTTTCCTCATAGAAGAAAATTTAAATTGTCAATATTGTAAAAGGTCCCCCTCAAAATAAGCATTAAAGCTAGAAAATTTGGAATTTAAAATTAGGGGTGGTAAATGGATAATAGAAAAGAAAACTTTTCGTTATGTCATAAAAGATTATTTTTGCATAGGAATAAAAAATAAATTTAAAAAAATAAACGATTACAAAAACTAAATATTATCAGGGGATCCACTAGCTCTGAGATATCAAAGCTAAAAATTGAAAGCTAATTTAATTCCTACATAGCAGTGACAAAACAATTAAAACAAACCAACTAGGGCAACGTTGCTCGTTGAACAGTGATTCTCTTTGAAAACCATGATGCTTATTATTCAATAATTTTCTGTAGCATAGTCTATTTATTATTTAATTATTCTCTTCAATAAACTACGATGCTCTATTTTCTAGCAGGTTTCTATCACAATGTATATTAGCTCATTTATCTTATTTTATGATCGTGTTGGTAAATATTGCGTTATTAATGTGTGTTTTTGTGCACTAAGTTTGTAGACAAACTAATATTTAACATCAAACATTTAATTTATTAACTAACATGATTTAATTTGTCTTCCATAGCTATCTCAGGATTGCACAATGAAGAACAATCAAAAAGTGGACAACCAGATGTTGAACGTTATAATTTGATATAGTTTTGGTGCCGTTTGATGCTGCGAAGAACAGATAAAACTCCTAATATTTAATAAATGAACACGTTTAGCTACCGTTCTTGATATATATATTCTCTAAACAGCACGTTATCAACCAGCGGTAGTTGTCTTGTGCATTATTTGATTGCCCCAAGAAGAACTTTATCTGAGAAATAACAAATTTGTCAATTTAATTCGAAAGTTCTTCCTAAGTGGTTCGCATATGTACTATCCGTAACCTTACACTATAAGGTAGGAATTAGCAAAATTGTATTTAGAGGAAATTATTCATAATTTTAGTGGAGGAAGAGTGGGGAAATATTATATGGGTAATTTTTTAAAGTAGATATATCAAGCTGGGATTCTAACCCAAACATTCCAGTCACCATGAAACCAAATTAAGTGTATTGCCACGTTAAACAGGACTGACTTATTCAATCATAAACCAATACCTTGATTTTAGAACATATATTTATTTTAATTCTCGTGACTTACAACTTGTTCAGGTTCTACGCTTTTAGGACATATTGATACATACATATCTAATCATGCCATTCCCTTGTGGATAGCAAAGAAACTGTCCATTTAGCTCAAGAAACCACTCCGTGCTGAATCCATCCTCACTAACTTTCTCCACACTTCCCTATCCTCGCATACTCCCTGCGCTTCTACAACATCCATACACTGGGTCATACATACTCTTTTATTCTTAAAACTCTTAAAGTTTTTCTTTATCATACATTCGTCTAGAACATTTAGACATGCTTTAGCCTTATTTTTGATCCACACAATCTACCTTAATATATTTGCATCGTCAGTCGATCCACACTCACCCTCCCCAAACCAACGTAAGACGCTTCTTTCACATTTACATATTGGATTCCTTTTATAACCACTCTCTTTCAGCACTTATTAAATACTGACTCTCTCCGTGGGCGTTTTCCCACATACATTTATTAAATTATTATTATTATTATTGTATTTAAATCACATTCGTCTTCTTGCTCTTGTGTTTCTCTCAATAAACCAACACTTCACATCCATTATACAATGTTGGTTTCAACACACTTCTATATATTGGCATCTGTGCCTCTTTCGATACAAATTCATTCCTTGCAATAGTCCACATACTCCAACTACTCTCCGAGATGCGTTCACCCGGCAGTCAATTTTCCCGTCCATCCTTCAATTTTTACAAAACATTCTGCTCAGATACACAAAATAATTCATTGTTCTAACAATTTTATATTTATAATAAGAAGTCAATCATTTCCTAATCCATCTTTATCAAAAGTTATCACCTTAGTTTTGGATACATTTTTACGGATATACTTTCCGCTTGTTGCCACATTCAAACGACTTAATACATTCTGCAAGTAACTTTCATTCTCAGTCATTAATACGGTATCAGCTGCATATAATACCACTCTCACATTCACATTGTCCATATGTTCACCAACACGTCCTCGCAAGCATTCTTTATACAATTATTCTTGAATACATTAACCAAACAAAGGGACATAGCCAAACCTTGCCTAACATCCTGTTCAATGTCAAACCATTCTCTAAAAGTTCCAGCCACCCTAACGCACGCTTTACTTCCATCATACACCACCATAATTGCATTTACTAACAACGCATCTCTCAGTACATCCAAGAACATATTTCTATTCACCTGATCATACGTTTTCCCCAGATCAACGAATGCACAATATACTTTCTTTCTTACTGCCAAACATATCTCAATCACTTGTTGCAATGAAACTATCTGGTCCATGCAACCTTGTTATCCGTCTTTACTGGGGCATCGCGTGGAGTGGTTTGGTTTGTTCTAGTCGAAGTGTAGTTTCCGTGCGACTAGGAGTCGATCCCGTGGGTCGAGTGGATGGGGGTAAGGAAGGGAGATGGGGGAGAAAACATAGGCGGGTTCGGGGGTGGTAAAGGGGTGTACGTGATAGCCCTCAGGACTAAAAGGGGAAAGTGGAGTAGGTGGGGGTCGGATGGTCGGTGTGGGGGAAAATCGAGGGGAGGAATGGTCGACGCTGGGAGTTCCTGAAGCGGAGTGTTTGTGTTCGTAGGTCTGGTGGCTGTAATAATAGACGGGTCCGTGTGTGGAGTACTGTTTGGTGGTCGTTGCCTTCTTTAGTGTCTTAAGTCGTTGGGCCTTGCCGGCGCGGCGGGTGTATCCCATCCCGTGGGGGTCACCGTCTGAAAGGACGAACAGGTTGGGAGGGGGGAAGGACAGAGTCCCGGCGACACGAGGTCGCGGTGGGAGGTAAGGAGTAGGAACAGTCCCGGCGACACGAAGTCGCGGTGGGAGGTAAGGAGTAG
>CABEEJ010005551.1:0-37602 GCA_901482245.1 Timema douglasi | reverse complement strand
GAGGGGTTAGAGCGGCCGGCTCAGATAACATGGATCGAGCGGTCCAGGCAGTAGGGAGGGGTTATAGCGGCCGGTGCGAGTGCGGAGGAAAGATACAAGGCTGCCTGAGCAAGAGGTACAACAACCTCTCTACTTGGCATGAAACCACATTTCACACCTCAGATCTAGTACGCGGTTTTTTTCAATCACTCGTTCAAAGACTATCCCAGATACTTTCTCTGAAATATTCTACAAACCAATTGCTCTGTATTATGTTCGCTCTTACTGCCTTTGCCTTTGTGACAGTATTCTTACAATCATTATGAACGTTCGAAATGCCAGAACACACATTGGTCAACTAAAACAATCTGACAAGTAGTACCATGTTCCCACACTTAAGCATTTCACTTGTGATCTTATCTTCTTCAGTAGCTTTGGTATTCCCTAACATTTTCTTAGATTTTATTTAACATCTCAATATCATTAATTTATTCACTCATATTATTTTTCCTTCTTTCTGCTACTTTCTCTTCGTTTTCCACATAAAATTGCTCGAAATACGCCTTTCATAACTCTTGTAAATGGTTTTCAAACCAGATGACCTTACTACATTCATTCTGAATTTAATAGGCCTTTCCTTGCAATCCTTGTTTCGTTCTCTTCACCAACTTCCAGAATATATTTATATTTCCTTCAAAATCATTCTGAATGTTTCTTTTACTTTTAATGTCACTTTCTCTTTACTCACCTGACAATTGTAGTAAATATAATGAGATGCTATCAATATTAATTGATCGAAATGTATATTTTATATGGTTTACAACTAGGTAGTCTCGGGGAATAGTACTCGCCTCATGCCCCGATATTTGTGGTATGTAAAAGAACCCGGAAAAGTATCTGAAAATACATTTCCTAGCAAAATTGGCCAATAATTTCACGCTTGCTCCTATAAAATGATTGTGAAAAGGCAACGGTGAGCAACTACACTTTCTGAATTTCCTTTGTACATTTGATGGTGTGAGCAGCACTAACCTAACGAGAGGCTGATTGCATACCTAGCTCCTGATGGATGGACATAAAATCAAACGAACCTCTTGTTAGTTTCTTTAGAAGAAGAAGGCTTATAAGGTTATGTATTATCCCGATAAAACCATGAAAGCTAATCCAGAAGGATGTTAACATGAGACTACCAAACTTTCTTCGTGTCAAGATGGTCGCAATGTAAAATATCTACCTTCCCGTTGAGACAAACAATATAAATTCGTGAAAAGTATGTGTATATTGTTATTTAGGAGTAGTCATGTTTTACGATACAAGATCTACTTGTACCCAGTAGGTCCTAGGTGCAACTAGCCCCCATGTGTTAACCTTCTTGTTGATCCAACTAGTATAAACACCGAGCGGGGTGAAGGCCCTCCAGCGTCTGTCGCCGTTGTTTGTGGATTGATTTAGAGGTTGTTGAGTGGCGCCCAGCAGTGAGCCGCTTTGAGTTTGATGGATGGCGCCAGTGCCTGGCCGGGACCGTCGAGACGCCTCTCGGCGACCAGAAGAAGAGAAGGGGAACGAGGTGTATCGTTAGCAACCTCCCCACTCCACCTACATTCCGTCCCCCCGGGGAGTCCGACAATATATGGACAAGATCGTAACTCTACATCCTCGGAACAGGGCGTTGGCCGATCTTCAAATCAAACACGCTGTGCAAAAACTCGAGTCTTCGCTAAAAAAAAATAACTTGTTCCTTTTGTTTCAATTATTGGAACCGCATCTTACTAATAACCTGAGTTATTCCGAACTTTATTGCCCCAATAGGGTAGCGATGAAGAAGTTGACTGAGTACTTTTGAAGGGATAGCAGAGAATTATCTAGGAATACCAACCTTGCCGGGATTCGAACCCTGACATTCCCGCCACCAGAAAACCAGACTGGGAATTCAAACCACGTGCCCACCTCTGAGTTTCACAGATGATATTTAACATTATATTTATTTTGTTTCTAATAAAAATAAATATTCTTCAAGTAAATACATGGGTGTGATACGCCTGTGAGGTAGGCTACTCTATACACAGCTCCGCACTGCATTCAGTTGCGTACCAGAGCTATACGTCCCAGCGAAAGTGTTGATTTTTTAATACGGACTCTATAGTCTAGATACCCGCCTCGGTGGCGTAGTTGGCTAACGCGCTAGTCGTGTTGAGCTCAACTGCTGAGGACAGGGAGATCGAGGTTCGAATCTCGGTCGGGTGAACTGGGGGTGGTTTTTCCTAAATGGTTTTCCACTTTCCCTCCACGCAGATGCGGATTCACTTCCTCTAATTCAACCTTCCCAATTCCTGATCCATTAGAGTAATTAGTACTTAAAGCGTATAACCTGAACGGGTAGTAAGACGCGGTGCTAAATAATAATAATTTAGTCTAGATCTAATGCAGGAGATGCTGAAAATGTATTCTTAGGGGAAATTGAGGAGGAATATTACAATAATAATATGCGTAGGTATTCGTTTGGAGAGAGGATGGACAGTAATAATTTTTGAAAACGTTTCCGATCCTTATTTTGAGTCTAAATTTGACCTTCCTAGTAAACTTGTCGACAAGCCACAGTCGAATTTTAATAGGAAGATTGCTGCTTCAGAGGTGGTACTCTTGTAGTAGACTATACTTTTGATGACGGGAAGAACTAGGTTCAACTCTCGATTGAGTTTACTGATAGTGTTTTTCTTAAACGGTTTTCCACTCTCCCTCCATGTAAATGTGGCTACATTTCCTCTAAATACAGCCTTAATGATCCCTAAAGCCATTAGTGTAATTATTAAATAAGCGAATAACCCAAACGTGTAGTAGGACGCAGTGCTAAAAAAAATAAAAAATAGGAAGATCCTTTTATGAAATACAAACGTAGTCTAGCGGCTAGCATTGATAGCATTTGATTAACTTATTAGGGTTTTTTATAGGTATATTATTTATGATCGCATGAACTTAAGAATGGATATGAGAAAATAAACCCAGTAATTTTTTAGCACCACGTTTTATCACCCCTCAGATTTATACGCCTATGTAATTATTATTATTATTAGCACCACGTCTTACTACACGTTCGGGTTATACGAACTTACGCTAATGTGTAATGGTAGGGTGATTGTGAGATGAAATGGAGGACCCACAGTTTAACGTGGAATCCGAACCACGGTGGAGGCCTGGCATTCCCCACATTCACAAGATGTATTGTCAGAGGTGAAGGAAGGGTTTGGTAATCAGATAAATCTGTTCCGGGACCGAGGATTGAACCCCAGCCGCCAGCACAGAAGTCTGACACCTTACCCCTAGACCGCCAGGTCACCCCTATGTAACTATTACCATAATGGGCTATTAGCGAGGAAGGTTGAACTTAGAGCAAATGTACCCGCATTAAACTTTAGGGAAAACCACCCTCCGTACAACCGATATAGATTAAACCACGATCTCCCCGTCATCGGCAGTCTAGTATAAAACAAGAGTAGTGCTTTAAACCATGCGGCCACCGTGAGATGTCTCTAATAGCTTCTATAGCTGTCAGATTTATTTGAAAACTAAACATTAGTAGATAAATCCTAGTATCGATAGCATAAAAACTTATATTAATCATTACACGGATTAAAAATTTGTTTATTTCTAAAGGGGAGGACAGTGTTATCGACCGTTGAAAAGTCGTAAACTTGGGAATGTGTTCATTTGATTTAATAAATGTTTATTTTTAATGCAAAATATCTGATTTTTTACGGTTATTACAGTAATTATATATTAACAAATTAGTCTATTATTATATTAGTTTAGAGTTTACAGTTTAAAAAAATAGGTTTATTAGAAAAAAATTAAAAATCCACATGAACCTTCAGTTAAATACACTTTTCTCCTAAACCAATAATCAAATCTTAACCAAATGTATTTCTAACTTTTAAACACACCAGACCAACATAATGTACTAGAATTATTATAAATAATGTTTTTTTATATTATTACTTTTTTCAAAAATATTTAAAAAAATACTTGACGTTTTTAGAATGTTTATTTTTTTACATAAGTTTGATAGTTAATGAGATCATTCTAGTACGGTAGCACTATATGACAATTATAAACATAATTCCAAAGTTTAAACTCTCTAGATCCAATAATTGTTACATATTAGGTAGAAATGCAATTAGGAGAAAATTGCGATTAAAAATAGTTGATGTATCTACCTACAAAACATCTGATTAAAATATTCCCGCTCCATAACTCTCTTAATTCTTGCTATTTTTATCCTCTTGCTCCATTTTATTTATTCTTCTCCTTGTTTTTCTTCTTTGGTCATGTCTTAAGTTGCTATCTCTGCCTTGATTACACGTTTCCTGTCTGTGTCTTTCAGACCCTTTATCATATTCCGACCATGCTTTATTTCCATATTTTCTAGCACTTTTAATCCGCTGTAAGCACCATAATTAAAACAGATCACAGCATCAAGAACTCCAAATTTGAGAATCGTTCCTTCAGCAAAAAACATTCCTGGTAACGTTTCCCATGCCATATTGTTGAAGCTTTCATTAGGGTTTTGTGTCTGTCCGTGCAAACACGTAGTTAGAAGCTTATCAGCAACAAAGTCTCTGTAAATAAGCTTGATGGCCTCAAGCATGTTTGTGTATTTCGAAATTTACTGCTGGCTTAGGGAGAGCCATCATGGCACATAAAGTGTGTGCTGCACGTCAACCCTTTCAAATGCAACGCATTGCATAATCAAACCTTATATTTATATTTGAAAGTTAATTATGGTTTACAAGGGAAGTCATTGTTGATGTTTTTTTCTAAACAGTCAATGCAGTAAAGATTTATTCTTTTAGCCAAACCTCTTCGGCTTGATTTTTCTTCTGTCAGTTCCAATTTCCATGGAATTCATATTTTTACAGCTAGGACACATAATTCATTTTTTGATAAATATTGAGAGAACCCTTAGTTCAATAATAATATTTCCTGAAAAATACTTATCTTCATCACACTCACTTTCTTGGAATATATAAGTCAATTTAATTTTGAATCACTAGAGTTATTGTTTAGTTTTGTTTTAAATATTAGAAGGACCAACCAAATCTTCAGCTTCAACTTGTTGCTTTGGTGAATGAATATCTGTTGCCTCTAAATTACCTTTTGCGATTAAATTTATTAATTTTACCCATATTTATATAAAGTGAGACAAAGAGAGCTAAATAATATTTGATAAATGTCTACAAAGATACACAACCAAGATAATGAAAATATTTTATCAATATTATGAAAAGGTAAATAACTCGTAAACAAACTAAAGATTTCCTTATAAACACTAAATGAATATTTATATACTACCAACCCAAATTTATAATAAAATAAAATAAACTATCCAGTCAAGGCTACTAGAAACAAGGTTTTGTTCTGTCTTGGCATTGAGATGATCGTGGCCATTTTGACCCATGCATACATTAAAAAATTTATAGCTCGAGAAGTTTTATTCCGAAATGCTTAATTTAAAAATGAAATGAATCCTAAAGGTTGTTTCTTCAAATAAATTTAATAAAAAATTTGCCATTCATAACAATAACGTCCCCTACGGGCAGTATTATAAATATCAGACAAACACTGAATTTCTTAAGGTATCAAATGACAACAAACCACGGACCTCTTGATTGGTGACCAGTGAACCTTGCCCTTCAAACATGAGGATAGGTTAAGAGATAACTGAAGCCGATACCTGCGTGTAAAACCAAACTCCCGACATATCTTACCCGCAAACCAATTAATCATATTGAACATGAAGGGATTTTAACAAACTTGTGGGAGATTACTAGAGTTCACACGGACACTTCAATCTGATATATACGCAACTCTTTATCTATTTTTATTTATTTGAGGTATTTAACGAGTACGTTCTGAATCGACTGACTATATAAGAACACGATAATTTCTATGCGTGATAGTGAAAGGGCAAAAGTGTTTTCACATATCTTTAGGTTTATTTAAACATGTCACAATCAACGTGAGGCCGACGGTTTAACTTTCTATCCAAATGAAGTTGTTGTGCTACGTATTTTTATCGCTCAAGAAAAATCCATCTACCAAGGCTGAATTTGAACCCACAATCATCGGGTCCTGAGAAGGGCAATTTACCCCAAGACTACCGAGATCAACTTCAACGCAAATAATAAGATGTGTTGAATAATGTGCTGAAGGAATATATTCTCTTTCATGATCATGATTGTCTTACATCACTGATAAACACATTATTTGGAAATGTATTATTATTATTAGACAAAAGTTAAATAGTTTTAGGCAGATAACAGGTTTCCGGTTAAATGTGTATAATGGTCGATGTTTTCTCCATGGCCTATATTCAACCATTCTCTCCCCCTGCCAAACCTATCCCATGTGAAATATCTGCATAGATATTAAGTAGGGATCAAGTTTGTAGAATGTAGAGTAATTTTAACGACAATTGCATGGTGAGAGAGTAGGATATAATTGATCACAAAATCACCTCAGTAAACGCGACCTATTTTAGAATACCAACTTACCCATTACCAACAAAATAAACAAAATAATACAGACGTCTTAGTCCATGTGCTCAGCAGTGTGGGTAGTTTATAAAGGTAAAATTTATTTTAGTTGTCACAACCTACCTCTATAATATTAAGGTATCCGAACTATTGCGACGCTTGTATGTTACCTGTGCAATATCTTATAACACCGTGTTATAAGATATAATAGCATTATCTATATATAAAGAGAAAAGTCTCGACTCACTAACTGATTCATCAACGCCCAGCCCAAACCTAGAAAGCTGAAATTTTTCACAAAGGTTCCCTTTATGATGTAGACAAGGAATAAGGCCAGATTTTTGAAATTCCAACGGGATAGGGAATAAAGAGGATTTATAATTAATGTTAAGTTTCAAAGATATGAGCGAAGCCGTGGGCAAATGCTAGTAATGTATATAATAAAGGAATTTAGGTATCAGGCTCTTGATTGGCTTGAGGTGTCTAACAATAGTATAGAATGTTTATCTGACAATCTGGTGGCAACGAGCTTTCCAGCTCCCTAAGGTAGTTCAACCACAAAAATTGTATTGACAATTACAACCAGTCTATATTTATAATATTTAAATAGTGATTACATTTTTTCAAACGAATACCATTATATAATATTTATGTAATAGAATAATAATATCAATATTTAATTGAAGTACTTAAAAATTATAGTATTATTACTATAATTAATACAGTACTGTTAATATATGTTATTAATATTAATATGTATTAACAATATTAATATTTGATTGAAATATTTATACTGTTAATATAAATAATTTGTATAAATATTTCATTGTGTGCACCTCATATTAATATCTAGTTATACTAAGTTTCAGCCCCATACATTAATTACTTCACCTTAACAATGTTTCGCAGAGGGCATAAAATAGCAAGCTCCCCTCACCCATTAAAACCACTTAACTGTAATGATTTGAAAATGTTAAACCATCGTTTACAGCTTGTAATTATACACGTGTTAAAACTGTCCAATTAAATTTTATTGGTAGAATGACCTTAAAGACAAAGAGTTATTTGGATACATTTACATTATATAAATACTTATATACATAAATATTTATATTAGCATTATATAAATTATGTATGTGTAATAGATTAATAAAAATTGTTTGTATTTTTAGCTTTTAACAGCTAAACGATATTGAATTAATGAAACAATCGGATGATTACCAAAAACTAAATTTCTATAAACATGTTGGATTCAAAATTAATTGAGATCTTGTAATTCAATAAATGACATGTATTTAATTTAGTTACAAAAAATAGCATTTATTTACAAACATACTCCTATATTCCCATGGCAACTAATAGGCCAGTTGGCTTAGTAATAATAATAATAATAATAATAGTAATAACTATTAGTATTATTATTATAATACTAATAATAACAATGATATATAAACATTATTATTAATAATATATAAATATATAATAATAAATAATATTATTATTAGTCAATAATAATAAAACTAGAGTATAAACTGAATAGGTAGTAAGATGCAATGCTAATAATAATAATAATCATACTTATTACCGACTAAGTTAAATGTTACAGTGATTCTCTGCAAGGCATACAAGGTAATTCATGATTTTACTATTTAGTAAATATTATATTACTAGCTTTTGCCCACGGCTTCACTCGCGTTAATGTTTATTTTGTCAATAAATTCAGGTTGTCGGTCGACACAGGAAGTATGAAAATAAAAACTATGAACTTATTCAGGTTGTTGGTCAATACAGGTAGAGATAGAGAAACATACAAACTACACAATATAAATAAGAATTAAGTTTAGGAGTAGAAAAGAAGTAGCGGAGTGTGTGTCAGTAGAGTCATAGGTTATGCCTTGCCACGAATTGAAAATCCCACTCCATCTTAAATTTTACCTACAGTTAATTAACACCCCTTACTTACTCCGCTTTTTCTTGGCCGTTGCAATCATGGGAACAGAATAGATCATTATTTTAGGACGCTCCTATATACTCTGTTGTATGTCCTTCCATTTGGCGCAAATACATACAAATTCTGGGCATTGGACAGACGCGAACATGCTACATATAGCTGGCCATGGGAAAAACATGGTTTTCCAAATGCACCCCTGCTACCTGCAATATTTGCCCTTGAGTTTTGTTAATAGTAATAGCAAAACTAAGTTTGATTGGAAACTGGAGTCTTTTGAATTGAAATGGTAGGTCAGTGGGGATTATTGGGATTCGCGGTAGTATTACACTTTCCCCTTTTCCCACACCTTTTAAAATGGTGGCACAGATTATATTTTGCCCTAATTGTGTAATCCGAAGCCTCATCCCATTACATAATCGGGGTGCATCTAAATTTCGCATAAGCATAACTGGTACACCTAATTTCAATTGTAGTTTATGCGAGGGTAGACCCGATAGCTCCAGAGAATTTAAAAACTCAGCGGGATATGAAGTGCTCTGTTCTGTATCTATGATTGTATCTATTGACAAATACTCCTTTATTTATCCCTGCACCTCTTTCAAAATGTCAGTGTTGATTTTGTTAACGATTTCATTTTTTTGGTGCAAGAATTGTTCTTGCACACAACCAGTGAGCACAATTAAAATTTAGTTGTAAGTCTGGATAAATTTTAGCAATGAGCTCCACATCATTTTCCACCAAATTACAGAATTCCCCTGTTAATAAAACACAACCTTCAGCATCCGTGTCCAAACGTCCATCGCCAATTTTCAATAGTGTCTCTGCGTAATGTCCGGAATATACGTCATTATAAAGGTGGACTCTCATATTCGTTGTTAGGCTGAATTTTTTAAAATTTGTCCACAATCTTGATGACTTGAGACAGGCTTTTATTTCATCTGCATGTGTGCCCCTCTGGATCACCGTTAGAGTATGTCGGAAGCCACCAGCCAGTAAAACTACCATTCCTCCCATAATATCTGTACTGTCTCACAGGTCCCGAAGAGTTCGGTTTAACGCCTCTATAGCTTTTTTTGTGGGACATCGTACTTTCGTCCCACACTAAAAGTTTACATTGTCGTAGCATCATACCTCGAGAGCTATTTTTGCTGAAATTGCAGATGGGTGACTCTTCCTGTGTAAGTACAAGATTTAATGGCAATTTTAGAACGGAATGTGCAGTACGGCCGCCGTTCAGTAGTGTAGCTGCTATACCGGAGGAAGCCACGGCAACACCAATTTTCTGGTCTTTTTCTTATGAACGTCAATACTAAGTTCAGCAAAATCGTTTTCCCGGTTCCTCCAGGTTGTCTAGGACAACTGGGCGCCGCCAACCAGGCATGGCCAACTGGGCGCGTGCGAACTGGGCGCCAGGACAACTGGGCGCTAAAATAAAACTATTTTTTTATTTTTTATTAACTTATGCATTTTTTTAGAATAAAAAATGCACCATTTTTTTAGAATAAAAAAATGCACCATTTTTTCATATTTTTCAATTAAAATTAAAAAATGATGGATAAAAACTAAAAATGAACTTTTTTTAATTAATCATATTTTTCAGCGCAACATCATATATTTTTCTTGGAGTAGACCTATTTAAAAAAATAATCTTAGTAGAGGAAACTTAATTAATTTATATTATAAAGTTAGTCTATTTGATATAGTAAAATTTCTAAAAAAACTCCACAAAAAATGAAAAATAAGAATTGTGCGCAAAATAAACCACTAAAGAGGAATAATAAGTAGCATTTATGTGCATCCCTATATAAAAATTAAAATAATATCGCCGATATTATAATACCTTCAAGCTATGTCTTATTTCTGGTGCAGGTGCGACGAGATTTGGTTTGTTTATTCTTAGAAATCCCCCCCCCCCATTATTATTACTTTTCTCTTATCCAGTTCATAGATATGCGGTGCAGGTGTTACGAACTTTTATTTGCGTATCCTTAGAATTCGATGCTAGAATTTTAAGACTAGTTAGGGACTATAATAATAGAGACATTATTTCTTTTTACGTGGTGTTGCGCATAATATTGCAATGCATTAAAAAAGTTATTTTTTTAAAATAAAAAAGTGGGGTTACTTTTGGCGCCCAGTTGTCCCGGTGCCCAGTTGTCCCGGTGCCCAGTTGTACCGGTGCCCAGTTGTCCCGACGCCCAGATGGCGGCGCCCAGTTGTCCGGATTCTTCCTCCAGGGGCGTCGAGAAAGAGGAGTGCACCATTCCCTGACTCTACTTGACGTAACACCTGTTGAAATACGTGACTTTGTTTTGGAAGCAACCGAGGAATTAATTCGGTTACTTTCTGTTGCAATGCTGTGAAATCATAGTTTAATTCCCGAGTAATTTCATCGTTTAAGTCATTTTCACTTGATCGTCGAGGGCTTACCATTCCAAAATTTTGAAGCTTCTTCCCCGTCATTGTCATAACCTTGTTTTCAATTTTAGTCGGCGCTTTGTAGTAGATGTGCTCATTAAAAGTCATGTCTGTATTTACTTGCTGTAGCCGCCGAAAAATATCTTCCGCCATGTACTCTTTGTACTTATCCCACAGCGTTTGAGGATTGGAAAAACCGCAGGATGATATGAGGGTTGCGTAAAGTTCCCTGAATTTGTCTGGTGATCGGCACTTCACGGTTCCTGCCATAGTTTCTTACCAGTGGTTATCATTCTCTAACAAACGTAGAGCTTCACATTCTTCTCTATATGTTCCACATTCCTGACCGTTGACAATTTTATGGTCTCTATAGCTAGTTGGACCTCGAACATGATGCTATAACATGCGCAGACAAAAGCATTCAAAGTTCGTTACATGGACGGTATAGATACGACCAAGAGCATTTGATGATTGATGATGGCAAATCTTCAACGGGCGTACCTTGAACGCAAGGTTTCCACTCCTTTTTTGAGGTGTTCCATGTATAATAACGGGGGACTTGGGAATACAATAATGTTTTAGCGAAAGTATCTCTCTGACAAAGCTGTAAAAAGACAGTTAATGTGGATTTAGGAGGTGATGAAATCCTTTACTGGAAATTACTCTCATTAAAGAAACTGCACGGTCCAATTTCTAAGTGTATGGCAAGATGTGTAACAGTCGGATGTATTTCGTGTAAGGGTAAACCAAGGAGCCACTCCACTGCCTCATTACTACTGACATATCGCCCTGATTGTTAGGTTTGTACTTCATTAAGAGTTTGCGCTACACCTTCGCTACGTGGTTTGAAGATCGCCTGATCGCTCCCTTTATTAATGTATTTGTAAATATATTTAATAGCATGAACAGAGTTTCAGGCTTCTACATTAATATGGACATTAAATATTTTACATAGAATGGGTGAATACGGCACAACCCAGCTATTATCAAAAGTTTGGACCACCCCACCGCGAGTCTGAATTTTAACACTTCTACCACCATCTTCGGGTGCTCTTCGTCTGTATAAAGGGTAACCCTTATCATTGTGCGCTGTTTCCTTTAGCAGCTTTTGGGGGAATTTTTTTGTACATTTTCTATTTTTCATTCAAGGCGAACACAGGAACCATGAACCATGTTTCTGATTACGGTATCGTGCAAATCCTTATCTTGTTCCGGATCCGGAATCTCGGCACTTATTATGTTATCTATTTGGTTGGGACGCAGCTTTTCTTGCAACCAAATAAGAATGTGCATATGTGGCAGTCCTCGTTTCTGCCATTCGACAGAATACATGTTGCACTGGACGTTTCCAAATACTTTTCCCTTTGTAATAACATTCATTAGTTTTTGGACCTTTAAATGAAACACGCGGGCAACTAAGTCATGTCGGTCAGTAGATCTTTGCCCGGGCATATGCTCTTCTGTTATTTCCTTCCATGAGGGATTGCAAGTGAAAGTCATGAATAGGTCAGGCCTGCCATAAGTGTGCACATAGGCGAAAGCGTCTTGTGTGTATTCATGCTGATAGCGGGGGTTGTTCACAAAAGTAGAGGCAAGAATAACCATTCTGCCTAAATTGTTGGGGTTTATATTACCACCCATGCTAATCGCATCTTGCAGGTGAATGTGATTTTCAACTCACAGTTTTTTCTGGTTTAAAGAAATGTAATGAAGACGTTCGCTCTCTACTTTGATGTACATATCTACTAAAAATTGGTGAAAGATCTGTCTTGACTACGGAAGGATGTTAAAGTCATTTTCTTGAAGCATCATGTGATAGGCGTAAAAATCCATGCATGAAATTTTTTATTGGGAACTGGCTGTTTTGTAGTGGGATTAATGAGTGGAATATCAAAATTGTATCCCGACTGTCCCTTACTAAATATTAATGGGTACAGCAAAGCATCATAAAACTTATGAGTATCAGCTACGCGTGTAAGTGTATTATCGTGTGCTCGTAACACTATGTCTCGTGAAGAGAAATGGTCGCCACTCACCACGACAGCAAATTCATTAATTGTGGGTGCATTATAGCGCCTCTCATGTTCACGTGGAGTTTGATCAGCATGGATTACAACCTTATACTCTTCTTGAGGCCCCAGTTCTCTATTGCGGTTTTAAAGGTATCTATCAAAATGTTGGGGTTATGTAACATTCTTTGAGATTTTAATACCGTATCTCTTTCAACTCCTTGAATGTATAGGCCATGACGGTTTACTTCATTTTCTTCATCACCCATAAAATAAACTTGCAAGAATTTATGCTGTTCATTCTCTGTTGGAAAAAGTGAACCAAGTTGATGATATATCTGACCTTGTATGGTAAAGGTTGGCGAAAACCCGGGCATTCTTATCTCCTTATCTACTCCAAAAGATGTCATTTGAAAGCATGAGTTATACTTTCTAATTCTATTTAAAAAGCGCCGTGATTCATTTGCATCATATAAATATAGAGTTTTCAGAGGTTTTTCTGGATCACTATGTAAAGAAAGGGAAACTTTGCCATTAGAAAAACACATCCCTTCGGTCTCATCTTTCCATTTTAAAGCAACAAAAAAATGGCATTTTTTATTCATCAAACCAACAAAAATTAAAGTATGATTTTTGTAATCAATTAAAGGATCGTATTAAAATCCAAAATTATTAAATACGGACCAACTATTAAGCATAAAAGTTCGTCGGCGATCGGTTTGCATTTCTGCATGAACGATTCTTCTCGCCTGTGACTGTTCTGTAGTTTCTGTTACTCTAATGGCTGCCTGCCACTGGGCTTGTTCTTCTAAACAGAGCTGCGTTTGATAAGGCATCTCAGTTGCTCTCAAAGCAGCTTGGCATTCAGCTTGTACATCTAAACGGATCTGCGTTTGAAGGGGCTTCTCAGCTGCTCTCATAACAGCCTGGTGGGTGGCTTAGTCCTCCAGTCTTTCCTGGCTTTGAGAAGGTGTCTCATCAGCTCTCAAAGCAGCTTGTCGCTCCGCTTGTTATTGCCTCCTTAATTCGGCATGAACGGAGGATTCTTGGGATCGAGCAATTTTAGCTGCCCGGGCTCGCGATGAGCTCCTGGATAAGTTAGAATTATGTTGCAAGGCATTTCTAAAAGGATAATGAAAAAATATTTAAAAAAATATATACCTAAACTAAAAATTCAAAACAAACAAACTATTGCCTTAAAGGTAAAAAAAATATGTTTAGAAGTAAGCTAACTAACCTAAAATTAATAAATCGTAATCTATCGCTTAAGGAAAAAAAGGAACAATATAATATGAAAACGTAAAACAATTACTGGACTAAACACTGATGAATAAACGGTAACTAATCAATGTTTGTAAACAAGTGAATCGCAAACATGTATTGCTATTTCCCATCAATATGGTCCCCCAACTCTCTTTCTTCCCTTTCTCAAAACTTCACAATTATTATGAGTTTAAAATAGCCATAGATAATACAAAACCATACCGCGTTTTAAAATGTGCTCAGTGCCATCTATCGGATTTTGGGAGTAATGAAATCTTAGTACATTAAATTGTACAAATCGATACCGCGCCATCTATAGAGTTGTTATAGTACTAAACGTTAAAGGCACTTTAATAAAAATAAAGTTTTTATTTGAATTCATCACAGTATAATACTAAACTTATTACGACCATTTTGTCACTTACCATAACGGGGTGAACAGACAGAGCTTAATTAGCTGAATGTAATTACTTTTAATCATTTTAAGATAAATGTGCCTAAAATATCTTGGGAACAGATTTTTATTAATCATTTTAAGATAAATGTGCCTAAAATAACTCGAGAACAGATTTTAAATCGAGATATCAGATTTTCTTTCAGGATATCGCAGACTCCAGGCATCATGTTGCAATTCATGTTCATATCAGTAGGTAGAGTTGTTATGTCGGACAACCATCTAAAAGTTATTATTTTTCTATCCCTCGGGAACAGTACTTTTTTCTGGATGAAAGGTACCCTATGTACTTTTCTGTACCCATGCAAACGTGGATGCAAAATTTCATGATGATCGACCGAGTAGTTTAAGCGTGAAGCGTAACAAACAAACAAACAAACAAACAATCAAACAAACTCACATTCGCATTTATAATATTAGTTAGGATGTTAAGAGCAACGTGAAGGACAGACATTTCAAAACCATTTATTGCTTGTCTTATAATTTGGAGACCTGTAAAAAAATAATTATATCTTCAAATAATTTAATAAATTTGTATTCATACAACTCTTCTAATACTAGGTAAAGCGTACCTAAGCCAAACAATTTATATCCGTATTTCTATTGCATGTAACGAGATATTAGCAAGAGTCCGACTCTATAGCTCAATCAGTAGCATGTCTGCCTACAAAAATAAGGGTCTTAGGTTCTATTCCAAACATAGCGGAAAAATTCATAACTGGGAAAATGTGGGTTTTCCCTTTCCCATTGTAAACTAAAGACTAACGGACGGGTTTTGTGTCTGTTCTGGATCTTAATTATTATTATTATTATTAGCAACGCGTCTCACTACCCGTTCGGGTTATACGCACTTACGCTAATGTGTAATGGTAGGGTGATTGTGAGATGAAATGGAGGACCTACAGTAGATGTCTTGTCAGAGGTGAAGGAAGGGTTTGGTAATCAGATAAATCTGTGCCGGGACCGAGGATTGAACCCCGGTCGCCAGCACAAAAGTCTGACACCTTACCCCTAGACCGCCAGGTCACCCTGAATTTTAAGGTGGTCTAAAAATCGTGTACTGAGAAAATCAGTTCAAAACATAGACGACAAAAACCTCAAATAAATAAATAATCTTGGTTCAAAATTAAAACCTTAATCTTTTAAAGGGAAGAGGTTCGATTCTGAAACAATTTTTCCCTGGTTAAATTGAAGTTTCACCTTTCTCATGTAGTGAAAGAGAAATATATATGTTCTATAATTAATTTAGTTCGTAGGCTGTGTGCTCATATAACCAGTCGGTTAAAAATGTGCTCGTCAAACATCCCAAATAATAATACAGAAAATTATATCACATCGTAAATGTTAGTGTGTTCCAACCTTTCATGACTCGAGGTTCAATCTGTATAATTTAACCAATTTAGTGGGCCACCTGCAATATAAAACATTAATAATAATGGTAGTAAAAGAGTAAGAATGTTAATGATACTTAGAACCAGTATAGAGTACAAGTGCAATATAGTACCATAATTACAGCCGCCTTGGTGGTTAAATGTTCTTAGACATCATTTTGGCAATATTTTTTATTTGAGGTATTTAACGTGTTTTTTCTGAACCGACTGATTATATCAGCACTCGAGAATTGCTTTGAGCGATAGCTAGAGGGTTACTAATTTTACTGGGAAAGGTACTTTTAAATACCTTCCAAGTATTATGCTAGCAGTAGTTGAATTAACCATTCATTTATATCACCACCTGTTTCTCCCTTTCCGCCACCACTGAGTGATCTATGATATGTTCTATCCTAGACTCAGAGCTATTTAGTCCTGTCTTGCACACGCAGAAAGATAGAGAAGAGGCCGGCTGTTGCTGGTGCTTGAAGGAAGGAGGATGTTAATGATCCAAAGGATTCATAGCTAGTTGAAGGGAGGATGATGTTAGTGATCCAAAGGATTCATAGCTACTTGAAGGGAGGATGATTTTAGTGACCCAAAGGATCCATAGGTGCTAGTAGGGAAGAGGATGTTAGTAATCCAAAGGATTCATAGCTACTTGAAGGGAGGATGATGTTAGTGATCCAAAGGATCCATAGGTGCTAGTAGGGAAGAGGATGTTAGTGATCCAAAGGATTTATAAGTGCTAGCAAGGAAGAGGATGTTAGTGATCCAAAGGATTTATAAGTGCTAGTAGGGAAGAGGATGTTAGTGATCCAAAGGATTTATAAGTGCTAGCAAGGAAGAGGATGTTAGTGATCCAAAGGATTTATAAGTGCTAGTAGGGAAGAGGATGTTAGTGATCCAAAGGATTTATAAGTGCTAGCAAGGAAGAGGATGTTAGTGATCCAAAGGATTTATAAGTGCTAGTAGGGAAGAGGATGTTAGTGATCCAAAGGATTTATAAGTGCTAGCAAGGAAGAGGATGTTAGTGATCCAAAGGATTTATAAGTGCTAGTAGGGAAGAGGATGTTAGTGATCCAAAGGATTTATAAGTGCTAGCAAGGAAGAGGATGTTAGTGATCCAAAGGATTTATAAGTGCTAGTAGGGAAGAGGATGTTAGTGATCCAAAGGATTTATAAGTGCTAGCAAGGAAGAGGATGTTAGTGATCCAAAGGATTTATAAGTGCTAGTAGGGAAGAGGATGTTAGTGATCCAAAGGATTTATAAGTGCTAGTAAGAAGGAGGATGTTGGTGATCCAAAGGATTCGTAGGTCCTTGAAGGGAGGAGGATGCTAGTGATCCAAAAATTTCATAGATGCTTGAAGGGAGTGGAGGTGAATAGTAAGGCTTAGCTAGGAAACAAAATTAATTATTCCTAAGAGAAGTCGAAGGATGAAGTGTGAAGAGTGAAGGTATATTTTTTTAAGAATAAAGATCCACAGCCGTGTGTGAGAGCCGACCTCACTACTGCTCTCTCCACATGTGCAACTAAGATAAGCTATGTATGGGTGCTATGTGTGTGAGAGCCGACCTCACTACTGCTCTCTACACATGTGCAACTAAGATAAGCTATGATGGGTGCTATGTGTGCGTCAGTTCAAAGCATGTGCAATTTACGATGCGTGATGGTTTGAAAGAAAAATACGACTCTAGTAGAGTGATGTGGGGAAGCTACAAGCAGACTGAAGTAGAAAGAATGCCAGAGCCACCCCAATGAGTAGAAATAGGAGCAGGAGAAGACCCGTGGACCAAAGTGACAGTAAAATCCTGCAATTGTGTCATGCAGAATGCCAGTTCCATTACCAGAAATATGGTTCTACACGATACGCATATACTCGGTAACATGGGTAATTTATGGTAAATATTAGAGATCTACTTAGATCTACAGGACAGTTGTTGCCTACATATAAAGAAAATATTGTGCTCTATGTCAATTCTACATAAATGGTGGGTCAAAAGACGGTGCTGGTCCGCGGGCTAGTGAAGCCGATGCGTGGACAGCAACCAAGACATTTTTTATTCCAAGTTAAATCAATAATTTAAACGCTCTATGTCAAGTTACAAGCAGTTTAAAAATTAAAACACGTTCAGTTTGAATATCAATCATTCAATACAAATACAAAGAATCGAATTGTTTCTGATTCTTCCAACCCAGATGATGAGCTGGTGGAACCAATGAAAACAGAAGAAAAAAAACTGCACAACGTTCAATAGAAGTCGGTCTTACTTTACTCGTAAGAATTATCCCTCTTAGGCTGCACCTACATTGGATACAGATCCTTCCCGACAGTTTGCTGGAACTCTTGTCAGTGATTCAACAGAATTTGAAGTGAAACGATAATTTTACGTAATGAGTGACTCGGAAGAAGATTTGGAACTTTTTCTCCTATTATACTCAAATTACTGCCTTTTTGATAAGAACACAAGAACGTGGACTCATGATTTCAATGATGATAGAAGTGACAGTGAGTTTTTCAAAACTAGTTGGCCAATGAGAGATTATCCAGATAAATACTAATATCACCATAGGATGCAGATTGAAACTTTTGACTACATTCTAGAAGCCATTAAGGAAGATCTTGCAACACACTCTAACTTCATAGATTGTGTTAGCCCTGAAGAAAAGCTTACAATTACTATAAGGTTAGTACAACTTATTTTAATCAATATAGACGCTCACGAAATGTAAACGAAAAAATTAAGAGTTTATTTTTTTATTTAAATATTTCTGTTACATTTTATGAGTGATTTAATTAGCCTATAATAAATGTTTATAATAAAATGAAACACCCCCAAACTGTATAATCAATGCATTCATTTATTACACAATACTCACTCTCAAATTTAAATACAAAATAAGTCGTTTTCTTAAAATTAGTGCGTAGAAAGTTTTATTTTAAAAAACCTTTTTTATATGTGAAGGTTAAATATTTAACAGATTGTTAGGAAGCATAAGCTGTGGTAGTTCAAGAAAAGAGATTGCCTGACTCGGCAGCAGAGCGCTTTGAGAACTGTAACTATCAGTAGGAGAGTTCACAAAATAGTAGGGGAGTGAAGATGAAGTAATTCAAAATTGGACCTGAAGATCCTGAATACGATGGAGTTACTCCTCCATTAGAGTTTGTGCCTCTGAAACTCTTTCTTTCTAACTCTAGAGTGACACTTTCCAGCATTGACATTCTCAATCTCATTTTTTGTATGCTATCTAGTTTCTTGATTGATGGCAACAAACTCATTAAAATTAAATAGTCTTCATCATCCTCTTTTCTCGTCTTCCCCGAGAAACGTTCTTCCAGCAGTTTTACTTTTTGTCTTTCCAAATCAAGAGCTCGGTACCTAATAATATCGGCTTTTCTCTTTAATGGCTTTGCGCATTTATTTCGTGTATCAGTGGATTTTACATGTAAATTAATTGATTCCTTGGATGCGCTTTCTCGTGTCTTTGTCACCTAGGAAACACTGATAACCCCAGAAGGTGGGGAATCATTGAATTGGTCATCCAGTGTAACCGGTTCTTCCACCTCTTCCTCATTTATAGGACTACTACTGACAACCTTGGCTGAATACAGTAGATTCCCTGAACCTTCTCGAGGAATCAAGATATCCCTCAAGAAGTCCATGGACGCATAAAATGGACACTTCTCGTCACTGTTGTCCGCTTCTTGGCCGCTTCTAGTTTCACTACGTGCTTTGAGTTTCTTTCTGTACGAATCCCTCAGATTTTCCCATGTCTTCTTGGCTATATTTCCTGAAACACAGAAACTTTTCTAATGCATTTAGTATTTTAAACAATAATTAATAATGTAGGACGTCAAGTAAGAAATCATTATTGTTTCAGGTATTTGTCAACTGGAATGTCATTTCGTGCTCTAAGCTAAGTTTTTCGAATGAATGATTATACTGTTGGCAAAATTGTTGGTTCGGTTGCTGGTGCAATATGGAAACATCTTTCATCACAGCACATGGAAGTTCCGTCTAAAGAAGAATTTATAAATATAGCAGCAGGATTTAAGAAGCGATGGAATTTTCCAAACGTTGTTGGATGTCTTGACGGAAAACATGTCCGGATCAAGGGCCCTAAAGATAGTGGAACCATGTATCACTGTTACAAGCAGTTTTTTTTCCATAGTGTTGCAAGGTGTCGCAGACTCTCAGTGTCGTTTTATTCTTATAGATGTAGGTGGTTATGGGAAGCAGAGCGATGGTGGAATGTTTACCGCTTCTACTATGAACACGTTTTTAGAAAACATTCAAGATACATTACCAAAGCCATCATCATTTGAAAGGAGTGCATCGGAGATGCCATTTGTTGTTCTTGGTGATTTTTTGATTAAATACTTTGTGACGGTTACAATGTAAAAAATACAGCGTGTAAAGGTTACTAAATAAATTAAAATGATAACTAAGTATTTTATTCCTCACTTATACATTAAGGATGATGGTGAAATTACTTATAAAAAGAATAAAAACCAGTGTAAAAAACACCGTTAATATGACGAGTATTTAAGAAGGATATAAGATAAAGTTGATCGAGTCCTATAGATAGGTGATAAAGTCTTTTTTCTCACACATTTACACAATTTGTCCACCTTTATAGAGTGCTTAAGGTTCCAACCATTGTGTTCTTATATCAGCATATGGATCAGAGTACGTGTAGAATAACTTAACGATTTTATGAAAGTGACAGATTACCACTCACTAATGTCACACAAATACGTTTAATAATGAAATAGTCTTTATATTCTTCATGTTGAACTCCTGCATAGTTTAGGATTAATCCTGAAGGAGCTATATTAATACACATGGTTGTTTCTCAGCCTTAGACGTACATTTAGGTTTGACGATTGGCTTGTCAGACGTAACGGTTGCTGTACCCAGCTTATCTCGAGCGCAAGCACAGTACATATATATGTAGTTAATCAGCGCAAATATGTGAAGCACAGAAGGTACGACTAAGCTCGTATCGTTTTGTAGAGCGCTCCTGTCCAGTTCACAAACGTTTTGACCTATCAAGTTCAGCACATCAATCCATTGCTAAAGGAGTCTGCCATTTCTTGTTGCGCTCATATAAACGGTACTGGAATGACTGTAATGTTTCCCTAAACTTCCCAAGGTTTAGAGCGATCTCAGGGAAGTAGAACAAAGATAGTCCAGCTCGGAAAAATAGTACTCATCGCTGTCATCGATAATACTTTGAAACCAAGCTACCTCTTCTGTCCCTGTTCTCTTCTCTCTTCATATGAATATTAATCAACAAGCCTAGCTCGGAGTAATGGAATATCCCTATTCTCACCAGATAGAATGTGTTGATGAGTAGTTACCCAATCTACATTTCTCTTATTCCATGATGAAAGAAAGCCAATCTAAGAGGGGGTAAGAACTTATAGTTGAACACTTTAGGCAAATCGGAAAGTATTATGGCAATCTCCTTGATGAGTAGGACAACTTTTCCACTCAAGATCCCTTGTAATTTAATCAGCATATTGTATGTCATTGAGTCATTACTCATAGATTTATGAGGCCATCTTGCTGATTTCACTGCTAGAAGGGCTGTAGTGAACCACTCTATCGTATATGATTAAGCATAAATATTTAATCCTTGCAAGGATATTGTTATCCAACTCGAACGTTATACGTCAGGTTATCATACAGTCCTTGAAAGAATCTTCATGTTGAATCATTTCAAACACGACGATGGGGGCCACAGATTTTAAAAGCTATGTATGGAACATAGATATAGGGGCGCTCGTTCCTTAGTACGAAGTTTGAAAATTGAACAAGTCTTTGTAAAATTTAGGGAAGAAAATCTTGACTAAAGACCAAGTTCATATCATCATAGGGGTACATGACTAAATGCGATTATAGTTTAACCGAGCGTAGATTATAATTATAAGATTTGCCTTTATACGACCAGTAGCTGTCATATTGCTACGTTCGATATGAAGAGATAAAATGACATAATATTGCTCTTCAAACATAGTCCAAGGTTTTACCATTCAGTTGTTAAGTGTGGATGTCAGTACGTTGTGATACTTGTAATATTCCAATTATGAAATTTAAGATCGATAGCTCATCCACTCTAGAAGTCAAGCAGATTGAGTCAATTCAAATCCTCCGTCTTGATGTGAACCATTACTGTCAGTCGTCAATCAGACTACGTAAGGGGAGGAATACGTCAAAGATAGCCATCGTAGCATATTCGTGTATCTCGTTGAGTTTTAATCCTATATTTTCAGGGTAAACTTTCTCACCTTTCCAAATCGAAAGATATTTCTTGGGCCGAATTGATGTTCCTACATCTCTTTATTGATCTATATCCCCCCGTTGATCTCGTAGGTGATTCTAGAAAAGAGAAGGACTATACCGTTATTGGCTATTTTTGAAGTATGTCCGACAGCACCCGTATCTAGCAGCAATTTTCCTTTGATGTACAGAAGGAAACGATGGGATAAACTGTAAGGTTATTCCTGATGGATATATATATCCTAAGCTCATTTCCATCAGCTAACGACCTGGGAATATACGAAGCCTTAAAATGATACTTGAAACTTATCAAAGCAGTGTCGAAAGTAGCCTGCCCTCCAATGTGCAATGTATCTACATTCATCAAACCATCGTAACGTTGACAGAGTTATCATTCCGATAAACCATTCATCTTGGTGATTCTACCCACTTAGTAGGATACGAAGAGAATAGTTTTCCATCATATTTGAACTATGAATCGTCAATGTCAGCATCATTGACATATTTACCAGAGTACTACCGTTAGAACGGGTATTTAAGGAAAGTTAGGCATCACAGAAAAATGTATCGTATTTTTAATACCGTATAGTGATTATATATAACAGGTATTCCTCCGATAAAAAACTTACAAGTTAAATCATCAGTCTTAAATCTCCAAAACTATCAATGTATCCTACTCAAATTCCATGTAATTTTACGGTAGCCAACTTATAAAATGTGCAGAACAGTCAATGCTATGACAGTTCATTAAATTTAATGTATTTACATGTAAGGCAAATGTGATGAGCAGGCAGTTTTAACCAATCATATAACAATAGCCGTGAGCAGGGCCGAAATGTTTATCCATCACTTCATAAATAATGTAGCCTATGTAAGCCTATCCACGGCAATTTTCAATACTGTGTATTATAACACGTGAATGCTCTTAGTGCACTGTTTTGACACGTTTATAGGAGGCTGTGATTCAATACCTGAGCATGTGCACTAATTGTGATATGTTACTATAAAGCCCGTCTCACCCGCCTGAAAGCACCTAGCTCAAGTAAATAATACTTTCCGAACCCAGCATTGTACCTTGGCGAGATTTTCTTCATTATTCGTTTTTGAAACTAATTAATATTTTTTAACATATTTTAAAATATATAACAAACTGAAAATTACCAAATATAAATTTAAAAATCAAAAAATTATCAAACTGATTCCAAGTTTGTTATTCTCAAGTTAATAGATCATAAAACTGCAGTTAGATGCAGTTTTTATTTTGAGCATTACCTTATATCTAATATCCCTGTTAATGTGAAGAGATACGGGTTGTTAATAGTGTGATTATCTACACTAATATCAATACTTATTTTCTCACATCTTGTCTTGCTCATGTGAGTTTGACATTTTTAATATGTACCAGGTCACAATAACTGTCCTCATTGATTTGGGTGGATCTGTTTCACATCCAAATGCCTTTCTTGATACTAGCCCCCAACACTTGGCTGGGAAAAGCGAGTGAATTCTATATACTAGCGAGAAAGAGCCTAACAATTTTGACGGAAGGGTAGGTTCACACACCGTCCGGTGTTCTCTTACATCCCACAATCGACATAGAAGCAACCAGTTTACTTTGCCTCCGAAGGAACTTGTGCTACAGATTTTTGTCACTCGAGAAAAATCCGTTGGCCTTGGCTGGGTTTGAACTCACAATCATCGGGTCCTGATGCAAGCACTGTACCTGAATACCACCGAGGTCAACAATCCCCCACTACTATTAATACAATTTCTTATAATATATCCTTCAAATCTTATTCCTTGAATAATATAGTTTATATTTATAATAGCAGATATTCCGGCACCATAGCGTACTAATATATAAATAAATAAATAGTTATAAAAATATCAATATTAAATTCACGTGATTATCATAGTTAATTTATTTTAATGAATCATATATTATTATTAGCCCCGCGTCTTACTACCCGTTCGGATTATACGCACTTACGCTAATGTGTAATAGTAGGGTGATTGTGAGATGAAATGGAGGACCTACAGTTTAACGTGTAATCCGAACCATGGTGGAGGCCAGGCATTCCCCACATTCACAAGATGTCTTGTCAGAGGTGAAGGAAGGGTATGGTAATCAGATAAATCTGTGCCGGGACCGAGGATCGAACCCCGGCCGCCAGCATAGAAGTCCGACACCTTACCCCTAGACCACCAGGTCACCGACAATATGCCGTGCAAGACTCAAGATTAACTCTCTCTCTAAATATATTTGTCGGATGACCTGGTGGTCTAGAGTTAACGTGTCAGACCTCTGTGCTGGGGGTCTGGGGTTAAATCTTCGTTCACGGCACAAATTTATCTGATTACCAAACCTTTCCTTCACCTCTAACAAGACGTGTATTGATAACAACTTGGGAATGCGTGGAATGCCAGGCCTCCACCGTGGTTCGGATTCTACGTTAAACTGTAGGTCCTCCATTTTATCTCACAATCACCCTACCCTTATACAATAGCGTGAGTGCGAATAACCCGAACGGGTAGTAAAACGTGGTGCTAATAATAATAATAATAATAACAATACTTTTACTATTTTAAAGTTTACCTTTTACCTAATGCAACAAAAATTTCTGTTTCTATCGTAAATAATGCTGCAGCATTTTTCAATTCCTCCTCATAAACAAATTCGTATAACTTTCTTTATATCGACGCAACAAAATATTAACTGTATACAAAAGAAATATACAAAAAGTTAACTAATCTTTGTTTGAATAAATAATGTACTGTACTGTACTGTACATGAGCTAGATAAATAATTACAAGGATTCTGTATTATATAAAAATAGTATTGCTTTAAGCGTAGCATCGAACTAAACAAATATATACGCAAGTCATTTGCAAGTCTTATTTTGTTTTCATTTCAATATTCAGGTCATTAATTAAAATTATAATTGAATATTGAAGTGGCATTTTATGACTTTGCATGGAGTACTTATAATGTACCGGTGTATATATACTGTACACTCAATAGTAAAACCGTATAGACCTTGTGATGTAAGCGCAAGCCTTATTACCACGAGTTCAGCTTCCAATGACACTTGTCATACTCTACTATATTATTACCATAGTTGGTATATTTATAACGATCGTTCCCTGGAATATATGAAATAACTATATTGTACTAAAGTAATCTTAACATCAGTCTTTGAAGTCTAGGCGATTCTTTATCAATACCTTTTTTTCTTAAACAAGATTCACTAATGGGTGATGATCTGTCTTTACATGCACCAAATTGCCATATGTAAAATTATTAAACTTTTCTAAGGCGACAACAATGGCAATTAATTCCTTTTCTATCTGTGAGTAGCGCTCCTCTGTGTCTGTCAGAGCTCTTGATGCAAATCCTAGGGATGTTCATCCTGTAACAACACCGACCCAATACCACCCTGTGAGCTGTCAGCTTGTATTTCCATGACTTATTCTTATCATAGAAGTGTAAAACTGGTGCAATAATTGTAATGATATTGGTTTGGATTAATCTAAAATATGTGAAAAGTCATGGATGAAGGTAATTTTTCTTTAAAGTAATATATGTAGAGTATCCTTTTAAGATTCATCCATGAAGAAACACGCGCTTCCCAGAAAAAATGTGAAAAGGATTTCACCACTAAAATATATTTTTTATACCACCTTTCCTGTTAAAAGAACAACTGGGTCAATTCCTTTTAAAAGGAACAACTTTGCAGTAGGGCCTATTAGGCAGAAGACGCATATTCCTTATACCAATAAGAAGTTAGCCTTCACAAAACCTGTCGCCAGGACTCTTTCTTTTAGTTGGTTTTTACACTGTTGATCAGGGGAGAAAAAGTCAAGGGGTATATCATATATAAACCTTTGTGCGTATGTTTAAGACATCTCCGGGATCCAAACATCTACACCGAGATCTCGCCCACGCACGAGTCAGTCAGAGCCACACACTGGCAGTCACAGTCTAAAATAACTTACATTAATATCACAAGTGTGCAGTGATATAAAACATTAAGTTGAAATATGTACAAGTAATTAACAGGTGTCATTTAAATAAACCGTGTGTGAATAAACAGCCATCAACAGTTCTCCTTCTTACATTTATTAATTATACCGTTTTAATTAGTGCTCGATCACGGAGCTATAGACAGCTGGTTAAACGGTATATTTTCCGTACCTTGATGATAGGCGCTCGATCACGGAGCTATAGACAACCTATACATCATCAGAGCATTATTATATCTGGATATTAATCTGTAGTGTAACAATCGACGCCCGAAGCGGGGTGATTGATCCCATAATGTTACAATTGACGCCCAAAGCGCGGCTCCATTAATTCAATAGTGTTACATAGTAAGCAACCTTTTCAAATTAACAAATTCCTTATCATGTTCTGGTCCCCAGTTAAAGTCCACATCATTTTTAGTCAAATCCCTCAAACTTTTAGTATAAGCAGAAAAATTAACAATGAACTATGATAAAAAAAACTTTGCCATCCCCAAAAAACGCATTAAAGACTTTTTATTTGATGGTCTTGGTAAGTCTCTTATAGCTCTTACTTGACCCTAACCCGGGTGAACCCCTTCCTAATAAATTATAGACTCCATAAATTTAACACTATGCATTCTAAATTAAAACTTTTCCTGGTTAAATTTAACACTGCACCTCCTAGTTCTTTCAAACACTTTGAGCAAAACTGCATCATGTTCATTTCCATCCTTAGCTGCTATGATTATGTCATCAAAATATGGAAAAACTCCTTTTATATCTCCAGAAATATCAATGCATCGTTTCATAAAATTTCAGGAGCACAAGGCATTCCAAAACCCAATCTATTCCATCTCCAGTTACCATAGAGAGAGTGAAATGTGGTTAAATATGACAATTCCATATGCCAAAACCCTTTCTTCATATCCAATATGGTGAACACAGTATTATTCCCTGGTTGACTTGTAATTTCCTCAATAGTAAGAATAATATATTGCCGCCGTTTAATTGCCCCATTCACATTTTTTTGATCCAAACATAACCTAATATTCTCATTTGGTTTACCTACAGCAAATAAATTCGACACCCAATTCGTTGGTCGGTCCATTCTATAAATAATTCCCTCTTTTTACAAATCAAATAGCACTTTTTAATTTCATCTTAACGTTTAGTGGGAACTTGCTTGGTTTTTCCAATACTGGGTGCATGGATCAGTGTAAACTTTAGTTTTACCTGGAACTTTCTACAGACCACTAAATAAATCACCAAATTTATTAATTAGAATATCAGTTTTCAAAGCAAACATTTTTTTATTAAGTTCAGGGCCAAGCATGCTCTCAATCCTATTAAACATTCAACATTATCAGACAGTACTGAGTTTGCACTAATTTAGGAGCAGGGACACATTTTTTTTACCAGACTTAAGCTAAATTACATTTGCTTCTGCCCCCGTATCCACTTTAGCTTCAAACAATGTTCTATTACATTTGAGGTTAACATACCAAGCTGGCTCCACATCACCATCTTCTCGCCAGTACTCGTGATTTTCCAGAGCATTGACTCCCATTAAGCACATACATACAAAGGGATTTGTTTACCTTTGCAAGAAAAACATTATTTACCATAGCCTGGACAGTTCTTATACTGATGGCGAGTCCCACACCTACTACAACTACTGTTAGCTTGAGTTTTCCTATTCTAGCTTGATGAAAAAGCCTTTCTTGTATGTTCTTGTGAAGTCTTCTCTACATGTTGAATTGAATGTCCTTTTAACGTATCAATTGTAACGTTTTGAGATCCAGTAGAGTAACCATGAATGTATTCTGTTCGTCTTCTAGATGTATCTGCAGCATGGCAAAAGTCCTCTGCTCTTTTCAAGGACAAGTCTGAATCTCTTAACATGTGCTCCGTCAACTTAGGATCTCTGATTCCCATCACAATACGATCTCTAATCATAGTCTCTAGTTGATTTCCAAATTCACACTAGATAGCTTGAGTTTTCAATTCTGTAACAAATGAATCTACAGATTTGCCTTCCTTCTTCTATATATTATGAAATACATATCTTTCACATACCGTATTTTCCTTTGGATTAGAATAGTCGCCAAATGACTTCAAAACATCTTCAAACTTAGGTACACTTCCTAAATCTAAGTTATTGTAAACATTCAAAACTCCATCTTCCACGGTCGACATCAGAATACAAATTTTTACTTCATCCACTACTTTTGTTAACCTGACCGCTTGAAGATAAAACATAAATTTTTTCTTATATCATTTCCACTGGTTTGCTAAGTTTATCGATGTTGGAAGGGCGAACATGTTCATGTCCCACTTCCGACACCATGTTGTATTGTGTTAGTAGATAAATAATTAAAGATACTTAAGTGGTATTATCAGTAAACTTCCATATAATCCTCCGCCGATAATACACATAGATCATATGGTATTGCACGTACATAAACCCCTGGTGTCCAGTGTTGCCACATAGTAGACACCAAATATCTTACAGTGTGTGTTTCTACACACCACGTCTCACTATTCGTCCGCACTATTCACATATATTTACCTTAAAGGCGTTGTACCCTCATTTACTTGGAGAGAAGGTAGTCAGCCACTCTAGAACAAAAATATTCAAAACATCAAGCAAGGATTTCAACCCCATCTTTTCCCTCACCAGAAACTCAAACCAGGCGAGAATGATACATTTATCCACATATAAAGTGGGAAAGGAGAACTAATTTTTGAAAAATATTTAATCTTATGATTCTAAGTAGAGAAGGAGATACAAAATAAGAATATTTAATCATTTTTATAAGTAGGCCTATGTTTAATGATAGATAACAGACAATATTCTAGTCTAGCCCCAACTAATAAGCTTGACTAACGGCAAACAACATTTATTTGCAATTTTACATTATAATTCTCTATGGTTTTTCTTACAAAGCAATATTAATATGACGTTTTTTGTATTAGTTTTTATTAATAATATTAGTAACAAGATTCATTATCTTTGCTTTTTGTCCAATGTACCATAAAATAATTTATTTTTCATCTGTTGGCAGTCCGATATTCAAGCCATAATGGTCAAAGCACAGTGATAATATATTAATTATTCCTAGAGAGCGCTACAAATTCATAGATAAAAAGACAAACCTAGTGTGCTACCTGCTAAACACTTTCCCTAATAACGTCATAGTCACCAATTGCTGTTGGTAGAGTCTATCACAGCGGTGGTGTCTACTCGTGCTGTATAAATACATAGAGCTATGTGAATGGGTGGTGGTTAAACTGAAGTCAAAGTTCAAAAAATATATATTTCATACATATATAGATATATGTACATGTGGATGTATGTAATATATATTATAGGCACTGTAAGCCTCGACATCTTGGTGCACGGTAGCAGAACATACCACAATGAACACACCAGTCCTTCTAGAAATGGGAATACGTTCTGAGGGTCATAATTAACGGCCTACATCACAGAACGTGCTTGCCATAATTACATGTGCAGTGCAATGCGCCTAGCTCCTATGCAACCTAAATTACACGCATGCTTGAACAGCTTTGCTCTCCAGGCGCTGTATACCGAAACTTTGAAAGTAATTTAATGATATTGGCATAGTTTGCCTGATGTGAGTGTATAAGGATTTTGTATTATTATTTTGGTTCAAACAAACTATATGTGAAGTTTGGGCTGTATGGCTAGCCATGATCGCTCTAAGCATAACGCTAATTGGTATAGTCCGTCACAAGAAAATTATACTAATAGAACACTTTTTCATCACGATATATCTTCCGGCTAAGTCTCTACTGACATTATTTATGTCCTTACCATTTTCTCAGCTTACATGATTTTTTTTTTTTAATTTTCATATTCAGAATTTTGAATTTACTCTCGAAAACACCCATTGCGACTACAAACTGTTGGAGTATGCCCTAGAAAATTTAGGGTTGTAGCTACAAAGATGTCGATCCCCGGCTGGTGTAAAATCAACTTGCGCAACCGCAGGGAGATGTTCACCGCGTTCTACCGCTCTACAAGAGCGCCAGCAACGTTCAGAAATCAACTATAACACTTCTCATTACTTGTCCTCTTGCTTAGCTGTGATTATTATGTATAAATTAGACTGCTGGAACTGTCAAAATTCAACCGTCTTGCTACGAGGGCATTCATTCTCTCAGTGACCTACTACTTAAACGTCAACAAACCAAGATGTCAACGAACGTTTCCATGGTCTCACTGATTCTCACGGAACTTGTCTAAATGTTTGATATAATTTGGTTAAAACTGAAATTTCGGTGTAAGTCAAACTTCAATATAAATTAACTGTATTAATATTGCTCGCATATGTACCAGGCATTATAAGCCATTACATGTTGATTGTTTGTGGCTATCTTGATTCATTAGCTGGAGAGATCACTATTGTTCTATAGAGTTATCTACATTTTTGAAAGAAATCGATACAATCCTATATTTCGGTGTAAGACAAACTTAAGTGTAAATATTATGTTAATAATTTGTATTTCGGAAAATTAGCCTTTTGAACTTAATTATTTGTTCTAGGGGACGTGCTAATACTGGTCTATCATTTAAACTTAAATAAAGGTATGTTCTATATTATGTTTCCCATGAGTGATGTATTTATCCTAAATATCCTGTTTTCCATGGCTATTGAGACAGTGTTTAATCGCACTAATCTTTCTAGACATATTTATTAATATTTATAGTTGCAGTAGACTTCTGCTCTGGCATTCAACCGGCTCAGTCACTTTTCTTACATGAGCATATCCTTTTGGATGTTTGTTGTGATTATGGTCCGTTTTTACTGTCAGTCGCTTAAAGTCTATTATAAGTCTGAATACTTTTATACTATTTGAGGGAAATACAGCTCACTATTATTTAACCTACGTCCATATATCTAGTGTGAATGGTATATATTAAAATGTTAGTTTGTCTTGTTGAAACCTAATAGTATTTTGAAAAGTCCAACCTTCTTGCCAGCGTATATTGGCGCTAATATCATAGATCATTGTCTCCTTGAGGTAATAAACTATAGGATTAATTATCTCTTATTATGTATTATATTATGTATTGACATCCTTCTTTTCTTTTAATTCATTTAGTTAAATAAATCCAAATGCCCATGTACCAAAGTCAAAAGTCAGTCTAGTTAGACATTTTCTGCTCCGTCATTTGTTAAAACCGCTAAGAATCATAGCCTCGTATGAGGATGTAATGTCGTATGTGTTAAACATTATTTTAAATAAAATAATTTACTAGACTCGCTCTTTATTCAACTTCCAATATCCTAATCCTGAACTAGTGTTCCATCCCGACACAGCTTAGGTGCAGTGCTAAGTAGCGTCCTGGAATGTCATGGTTGTTGTGGAATTGTCCGCGGAAGGATAATTTTGGAACACTCTCTGTCCATCTCTGTAGGAAATTGATATGAGTATGGGAAGCGCATTGAATATGACTTCATAGACACATAATAATGTTAATCACGTCCATCGTGGCTATCAACGGCTAGGACGAACAGTCTGGGAGGTATAAGTATGTTGCATGGGTATTATGAATATCCTAGACTTACATTCTATCCGTAGTCATGCCTTGGCTATGGCAATGTAAACCAAGTAGCAAGAGGTATAGTGGTCACATGACCCAATAGTTTGGATTACCTATAACGTGGTTATAGGGTTATAGATCCTAGTCGGTCGGATGAGCTAATAGGTCCGGATTAAAGGGGAGGGCAAAGGCTTCCACAAATTGCTGCCAAAAAAAATGGAAAATTTTATAAATATCAACTTCAGTAATTTTTGGGCATAAAATGTATTAATAAATTAAAGAATATTTATTTTTAAAACTTTTTAAATTATTTTTTGTCCTTATGAATATTAACTAAAACAAACAAAATATTTGTATCATACAATTTTTGCTTTAAGCAAATCTAATTGATTTTGATAACCATATTTCCTTATTTAAATAGGTAATATATTTAACATTGAACTTTTAAAAGTTATCTTTTTAAATAAAAAATTATAATGTAGAAACACCAAAGATAAAATAATATCTTTAATGCTGGGGCCTCCAGAAATGTATAACCTAGGGGCCTTCACAAATATTAATCCGGCCCTCTGCAATGGGGTGTTTTCCCCCTGAATATTTCCCCACTCTATTTCCCAGCAAATGCAGACATTTCCTCTAAGCCCTACTTTCCTCATGCCTCTCCAATACGTTCTAATAGGTGGGTAGCCCTAACGGGTAGTAATACACGTTGCACAAAGCCAACAAGAGGTCTGTATTGTGTAATACATGAGTGTACCTGTGATTCGTCTCGAGATGCACACGACAATCTTGCTTTCATCAGCCTCACGATTCTCCGAAATTGGTCCCGCTGACTCAATGTCTGTTTATTTAATTTAGCCAAATGGTTCACCTTGACCTGTCCAATCGTAGACAAATTACCTCCGTGATGGGCATGAAATACCACACACTAGATAAAAACGTGACCTTATTTTTTATTATTAATAAATCATTTAAATCTGGCATGATATTTAAAATATTATTGTAACGGCTGAAAAGAATGTACTAGCTATATTATTCGTAAGTTCCGCAGCACACCTATAGCTGGTGATATTAGCTTAGCGCTCACACGACTCTCTTATCGCGGGAAACCTGCTATTGGTCATGGTAATGGCCCGTCTACATAGAGTCGGAACCCGCTTGTCGGAAGTCCTAGTCGTCATTTATTTAAACTAGGATAGTAACTTAATTCATGGAAATTTATATAAATATAAACTACATTTTTTAATTAAAAACTATTGATGTTTAAACATATATATTTTAATCATTTGAAAGTATTAATATTATGACTTTGGCTATGAATTCATAGTCCATGCTGGTGTATGTATGCTCTTTGCCTTGTTTTATGTCGACTTTGGAGCGTTAAACACTAGTATAAAATGGGTTTCTACAATAAACTTATTGTGTCTGTCAGTATTTATCCTCCTTTTTATGAAAGAAAATAAACGTTATATATAAACCAGTTCTATTTATATAGTTGTGTTGGTGACCTGGTGGTCTAGGGGTAAGGTGTCGGACTTTTGTGTTGGGGGTCCGGGGTTCAATCCTCGGTCCCGGCACAGATTTATCTGATTACCAAACCCTTCCTTCACCTCTGACAATACATCTTGTGAATGTGGGGAATGCCAGACCTCCACCGTGGTTCGGATTCTACGTTAAACTGTAGGTCCTCCATTTCATCTCACAATCACCCTACCAGTACACATTAGCGTAAGTACGTACAACCCGAATGGTTAGTAAGACGCGGTGCTAATAATAATAATAATAATAGTAGTAAGACGTGATGCTAATAATAATAATAATAATAATAATAATAGTATATAGTTGTATAAACTGTAACAGTCTGGTATATTTATTATTTTCCGACTGCTTATGTTTTCTTAGTTCCTATTGGTTGAAATTAAGTGCTATGACATTTTATTGTAGACAGTTCCTGTTTTAGTAAGCAACTACAATACACGACAACCGACATGTGACAACTCCGACTTCCAACTTCCGACAGGTGGGTACGACTCTTTGTAGACCAGCCTTAAGGCGTCAAGCTCACAAGTGCTCGGAATGCCGCCAACGGGAGGTTAAGGTTATGACCTTGGTCAGATGCACTATGGTTTGTTTTACACGCATGATGTTCTCTGTATTGTTTTCATCTGCTATCCACACGAATGAAGGTGCATTTCCTCCCAATAGCTTTATCTCTTGGAGTATGTCATTAATAACCTTGTGTTGCTCTTACTACTACAAAAATAATCCAAGGCGAGAGGACGGAGTTGAGTACTGCCCGGATATCAATTTGGATGTGTGTTTTTAATACGGTAAATTGACTTTACTGGTTTCAATTCCACCATTTTCTAAATAATAATATTACGACGTGACGCCTGGATCTAGCTGTATTACCTACCTTTCTCCATCACCGCGTCTTACAGCCCATTCAGGATGTACACATATAAGATAATTAGCTTACTCTTATGGGGTAGGGATGGTATGGAAACATTTTAGAGTTAATCTACCCACATTAGCGAGGAAGGAGAGTGGGAAACGATTTAAGAAGAAACGCTCTAATTATACTCTACCGGGATTCGAACCCCGATCTCCCCGTCATGAGCAAGCCGGTCTAACACAAGGGTGGCACCTTGGACCACTCGGTCACTTAATAAGGGTATTATTACCTACCTAATTAAAGTGTTATCCGTGAGAGAGACGGGCTCTTAGATGCCAAATATAATATGACGGCAAGCTGTCTTAACTTACCTAGACCTATAAAACAAATAGATCACCCAGACCCTAGTTTAGCTATTTGAATAGCCCGGATTGGTAGTAAGACGTGGCGCACAAGTAATAATTACAAAGTAAACAATAAATACCATGGATAGCTTGAGATATGGTTACGTGATACGTCATTTAAGTGCTAGAGCGCTTGTGCAGATGGTTCGTAACACAGGTAGTAGGGACGCGCGCGTGCCTGTGTTGCGCACGAAGTAGTCCGATGTGACCCGAAGATTAGGCTCAAAACAGTTGAGTGGCGGCAAACGTAATAGCAACGCCAAGAAACTCTTAAGACAAAGATAAACAACTATAATAATCCTCGATGAAAGAAGAAAATGGCATCAACTCCACATTCTACAAACAGGAGTGTTTAGAAACAATTGTTGTGAGAGGAGCTGAAACTATGCGAAAAACAAAAAATACTATTAAAATATGTTTTATTGGTATACATTAGACTTATAACTCTATATGGATAGGCCCGAGACTACCTCCTATTAGAGTGAACTTGTAATATACTGGGGAAATTAGAATGGAAGAGAATGAGTTAAAAAACACTTTTAAAAAATCATGTCACTATAAACAAAACAAACCTAATTTACTAAAACTTAGTAACTACACACGTTATAATTACTGTACAATATGAACAAACTGGGTAAACAAAACAAATCTGATGGGACGTAAGCTGTGTTCCCATCTCAGATATAAGGCATTCACGAGCTAAGTTTACCTGGATGACAGCTCGAAATGTTACTAGATGTAACCCCTAATATATCACTACACCAACAGCTGAAATCTGTCACTTTGGATGACTGTCATGAAAACAGATGGTAATATATTAATGTGATAGTTAACCACAGTAATCTAGGCCAATATTATTTATATATTTATTTGAGGTCGGACACGAATCTTATTTATAGTTTTATTCCCCTTAAAAAAAATATTAGCACCACTTTCACAAAAACCTCTAACGAACATAGCCTCAAAATGGCGACTGACGAATTTAAACCATATGATTGAACATAACGGTAAACAGGTTTTTTTACAATGATGCAGACACGCAGTTGATGAAAATACTTTATTCAGTTAAATATTTCAAAATACGATAAAATAATCATAAAATCATGTATTGTATGTAAAAAAAAAATGACAACAATTTTCTCTTTTCCAAGTAAATACGATGCCTGTATTAAAAGGTGTACACTATATTACACAAAATCAGTAACGTTCCAAAACGAAAAATAAGTACTTTTAATTATGTTTAAAATATTGTTTAGAGTTGGACAAAAAGAAATTATTTTAAAAAAATGAAATAGTATGAGGAAACTTAAGTTTGAGCTATTTTTAATGTAATATATAACAGGTAATTAAAGAAAGATCTTTACATTTATAACAAAACTGTGATCTTTTACAAGTGTTGCAACCCAAAACCTAAACATATGATTTTCGAACTGTCATCCAGGTAAAAACCTATCGTGAATGGAATATAGTACGAAACCTCGGCTGATCGAGTCTCGTCTAGTCGGGAATCTACTATAATAATCGTTTTAAAAAGTGGTTAGTTTTAATATACCAGGTTGAAGGTACATAAATTATGTTTACAATGATATGAACAATAACTGCTCCATGCCTTGGTGGCCGCATGGGGTAAGGCGCCACACTCACAACAGACTGGACAGCCTAAAACGAGTAGATCGAGGTTCGAACCTTAGTCGGGTGTACTAAGAATGGTTTTTACAAAATTGTTTTCCACGCAAATTAGGTAACATTTCCTCTAAATATGACCTTCATAATCCCAAAAACCATCATCTTCATTAATTCACAAGCATATAGCCCTAACTGGTAGTAAGACGCGGTGCTAAAAATAAATACAATAACTGCTAACAAACAGTGGCAACAATGTGATCGGGGCTCGAGTCTCGGTCAGGTCTACTTAGAGTGTTTTATCCTAAATGGATCCTTACGCTCCTTTCACGTCAAATGTGGATACATTTTCTTTAAATTCTAGCTTTCTAATTCATTACTAGCCCACGTGTGTAAATAAACCAATATCTCGATCGGGTAGTAATACAAAAATAATTATAAAACTCTCGTATGGCCGACTAAATGTTCTGCAAGTGTAAAATGAGAAAAAAATATCAATTTGTGCAGAATTTTACGTTATTTTTTTATATTTTATAAAAGTCCTTTCTTTGCAAATTCAAAATTGATACATACTTAAATGAAAGCAGTTGATTTCAGTTACAAATAAACTGTTTAGAATACTTATTGAGCTTAAATATTTAAAAAAAATGTGTTTCTGTTACTCAACGCACCCTTTCCGAGGTCAAGATTATGCCTTTCCTAAATGGTTTTCCACCCTCCCTCCATACAATTACGGGTTCATTTGCTCTAAATTTATTCTTCCCAATTCCTAATTGATTAGCGTAATTAGTATTTAAGCGTATAGCCCGAACGAATAGTAAGACGCGGTGTTAAATTAAAATTAAGATTATGCGAGATATGATATACAAACTGACTGAGAAAAAACACGTAATACTTTCAAAGACAGGAGGAACTAATACAGGATAAACAACCTGGAATAAAATAAATTCCCTTTAAGAGCCTTTGAATCGGGCATGTCCAGTCCACGACCTGCTGGCTACTCGCGGCCACAAAGTTTGTTCCGTTCGATCCGCCAGCACAAATTGAAATACCTCAAATTACAGAAATAAAAAACAAAAGACGGTTGTTGATGTTGTAGATGATCGCTAATTTACATGAAGTTTCCACAGTCAAGTATAATGTATTTATGAATATTTATGTATGTATACATATATATGTATGTGTGTATGTGTGTATGTATGTATGTATGTATGTATGTATACATATATATATATGTATGTGTGTATGTATGTATGTATGTATGTATGTATGTATGTATATATGTATCTATGTATGTATGTATGTATGTATGTATCTGTGTATGTATGTGTGTATGTATG
>CABEEJ010005550.1:0-48844 GCA_901482245.1 Timema douglasi | reverse complement strand
TTACCTCTCCTCAAACAGGTACTCAGTTCGAGAAGGAAGATAAGACCCAAAAGGGAATTTGGTCTTCTATTCTGCCGCACCTTAAGTGGTTTCACTAACAAGACATTTTGAATGTATAAAATATATCAAAGAACCATTTAAACCACTTGTATTGAATGCGCTTTCAGACGTTCATATATAGATTGAATCATTGTAGCGTCATTAAGTTCATAAGATGGCAATTAAATTTTTTTTTAACAAAGTCTTTGCTTATTTAAATTTCTCTCTCTTTTGCAAATTTTATACAAGGAGCGATCTTTGTATTCTAGGGTCAGCATTATTATGTAATTAATAAAGTGTTGACTCTTTTATTAATGAAATACCAGTGTTAATACTGGTCCAATATGTATTTATTTGTAGCTTACAGTACGTTTAAAATATGATACTTTTTTATGTTAATATATAATACACTCAAGCACGGGTTTAGGCAGGATCATCCCCACTCTCTTGCCCCCAATCCTAAAAAAAAAGAAAAAAAGGAACCAAAGTTTATATAAAATACGTAACTAGGGCCATGTGTCATGCTTTCTCTTGGTGAATGAAATCTAGTTGTAGATTAGACAGCTGGTGAAACAATTTTGACTTGCCAATCTACTTATACCATTCCCTTCATTTGTAGGCAGTGACAAATTAACGGTTTCCAACGAACCATTTGAAGGGTGTAAAGTGCTCTTATATATATTTTATTAGACTTTCTGAGAAAACAAGGTGGTTAAAAAAAACCTGAGCCCAAAACTCAACACGAAAATTAATTAAAACTGATTTATTTCATTCTTAAATAATATCCAAGAGAATATGAATAGCTAATAGTTTCAATTCTTACGTCTAGGTAAAAATATTGTTTTTAAGGCTCTTAACATAACTCTTAACATAAGGTAGGAGCTTTTAACACCTGATACCACAATGCCTATTTATTATGATAAATAGTTAAAATTTCCTCAATTTCAGGCCACCTGAAGATCAAGTAGTAATATCTAGCTGATAGAAATTAAAGCTGGAAATGCTGCCAGAGCTGGTTGGTTAACGCATTGAGAAATTTCTTGACTACGGCATGGAACTGATTTTGAAATAAAATATCTTACAAATAATTATCATTAGGCCTATTACCTATTAATACTATAGCAAATTTGTACAAACTTTAACTTTTGTGAAAACAGTATATATATAGGCCTAATTTTCAAACTGTAATAAGTTCATTTAAAAATATTAAATTTCATTAAAATAGTACTATCATAATAAAGCTGCCTTTTGAACATTTTAATGCATTTTCCACAACCTTTATTCATGAACCAAAGGTTAGTACATAAATATAGCACATTTTAATGGTTTAAGAAATATGAACTATAGCGTACACGCCAAAGAAAAGTGACTTATAGCTCCTACAATATTTAAACCCTTGCCCTTAGCTGACATAAAAAACCTCTAAATAGCTTCTAGAGGCATTTTATATCCATAAATTGTCTTGCCCTCTGGCGGCGTGAGGTTGTCCCCCTCCCAACCTCCCAGAATTCCATTCAGGCTAAAGTCTTGTGCTGAAATGTTGATGTCTTGGGATATGTGTGTGTTTATATTGTATTTTATGATTGATGGGCCTAACTTGTTACATTTTGCTTTCTTGCAATGGTCTATGAATTAGGATTTTGCTTAGTTTTTAAGGTGTAGACCTATATTTTTATTGGTTAGTGTTTGTTTATATCTTTATTAATTTTTAACATCTGTGTTATTTTATATTTACTTATGAAACTCATTCTTGTTTATTTAAGTCCATCATTTTTTTATGTTCGTTATTATATCACGTTTCTCTGCTTAATAAGTCTATAATGAACAAAAACTGTTTGTGTAAAACTAAGACGTATATGAACAATAATATAATTATATTCTTCTATACGCCATACACGATGGAAAAAATACTTCATTACATGTTAGAGTAGAACTAAGTAGACTTAGCCTTCGTTTACTCTGAAGGGTAGAAAGTTTAGCTTGCACGGTTCCGTTAGGGCGTTGCTTAAGATATGGCCATAGGTAAGTCCATTAAGGTAAGACTGCTACCTTTCAGGGTAAACGAAGTATATCATATTATAGTAATTAGTTTTACCATAGTAGTCACCAACTTTTAAGACTCCCTTGATACGTCACTGCATGTACTGTTGAGGGTTCATAACTATACTTTAAATTGTATTAAGCCTAGCTATAAATCTTTGACGACTAAATTTCAACTTTTACTAACCAGGTAATAAAAAAATTTGGCACAAAATAAATTTTGACTCAAAAAGGCTAGCTCCAAATTTGTTTGAATTCAGTTCTACCTTGGCGATAAATAAAATCTTGTTATGACTTAATCGACCAAAAAACTCTCAATTGTTTTCCTTTAAATAATTAATTGTTAACAAAGAATCATTGTGTTTTTTTTAAATAAATAACCCAAAGATTATAATATAATAAAAAATATATAATTTAAATACTGTTTAACCTAAACTACTGGGATGGTATTTTTTATTTTAATCGTGTTCTATTCAGTTAATACACGAAATGATTAGAGAAATACTGGTTCATTTAATTGCATTTGCGACCGGTTTATGGAAAGTGCACTCATACAAACGAATGGAAACCTGCACAGGACAAATACATTTTACGTCTTTTGATAAGAATAAAGTTAATTTTAATCAAAGGTGTATAGGCATGCAGATGTCAGTATGTTCTTTAAGAAAATATTAATTTTTATATGAGTTTTGAGAAGAATTTTAAGAGTTAAGTTGATTTTACTGACTTACTCGTATATGCATAAATCCAGTGTATGAGAAGAAAACATATGTAGATAAAAAAAATTGCATTTTTTGCTGAAGGAAGAACATAACCTTTCAATAACTTGCTGACCTTTTTTTTTAGCAAGAATGAAATTGATGTGATAATAAAATTAAATATTATTGGCGCATCAATCACATCAGTATCTACCTTGCCTGATATTCTATTGTTATGGTAAGGTCAGCGGGTTTCTAATCATAACCTCGTCTGCTGATTGAGATTTTTCTTAAATGGCTTTCCACTATTTCTTAGTGCAAATAATTGTATATTTCCTGTAAATCTCTACTATTCTGAAACCTATCCGATTAGTGGAAATATATCTGGATGGGTAGTAAGACGTGCTGTATTTTTAGCGTTGCAATATTTTTACAGCCAGAAACCATCCAATATCAAATAATGTTTAAGACATGTCTTAAACAGAACAATTTTTATAGAAAATGGCTAGCTCTAAGATCTTTAAGGTCAATTTGGCTGCATTTGTGACGTATCGATTACAGGATCATCATTTTCATTCGAGAATGCTTGCTCACTGGCCGGTTTTTTATGAATATTTATATCGTCTGAAAGAACTTGACAAAACTTTATATTCAGTATTTGTAATTTTTTTTTTTCAAATAGGCTACTTCATTACACTCATCACAATGTCTTGTTGGAGACAGTAGCTAAATTAGAGCTTAGTGGTTCAGTTATGAGATTACTAAATCCTAGCTAAAATTTACAGAATGATTTACAGTTGGTATACAAATAGATGCTTATGACATAAAACAATGAAAAAAAAAATAGTTAAAAGATTTTCCCATTCCCATGTTTTCCATTTAATTTCAACGACTAAACTCTATGTAATTACTAACTATTTACATTATATAATGGCTGTAATTATATCAGTGCATGAATTACATACTAGATAATTTATATAAAATCTATTCTTTGACGTACCCAGAAACTGGTTTTAGGAAGTTTCGAAGCTATTTGATTTTATACTTTTTCCGAATGAGAATTTAAGGGGGCACTTTTATTGTGTTCACTTACTATAGGACATTTTTTTAAATATCATCTGAGGATTCTGGTCTTAAGTTATAATCTATACATTCAACTCATGCTATATTATAGTTCTACTTCATACGTTTATTAAAATTATTTTTCAGTTTGTTTTTTGGCGGGGAGTGGGGAAAGCAAGGAGGGAATATAACCTTAAAGAGTAGGAAGAAAAAATATCTTGTACAAGAAAATATTCAAAAATGTATGAAGATTCAAAATGGCAAATGTGTATATATATATATATATATATCATCGCTGAAGATGAAAAGCCTCAAAACCACTCCCCAAGCCCTGAACTAATGGACATATAGTAATTTGTACAAACTATAATAGGCCCTATTTTAAATCAAACCAAAATGTGGTGATTTTGAGTCAAACGCGTAAATGGGTAAGTATTGCACAAATAGTTAGATTGTAAATGGAAGTGCCACAACAAATGCACTACGTTCTCGTAATACAAGCCCATGTGTGGACATTGTTTTCTCACTTACATTCTTACATCATTTCAAAAAGAAGCAAGTTAATTATAACCACCAGTAACAAATTTATATTCTTAACTGGTGTTAAAATAAATCATAATAGACCTAAATTGGTAACACAACCATAAATATCAGGTCTGGAAACATAGAAAGCGTGATTGGTTGACCGAGAAATCCATTGCTATTTCTATTTGGCTATTCGTGGATATATTTATCCACTTAATGGATTTCCATAATATTTAAAGGAGCATGTGATAGTTAAATTTATATTCCTTAACACTCTAATTTTATATCAACCTAGTTGGTAGATATTGTGTTACAGAGCAGGGATATTCTTTTATTTTTATACACTTTAGGAGGGAAGTCCATTATTCTATGCTTTCACTGAGACTCGAAGTTAGTTCCTCCCCAGAGCAGTCAGCCTTCATGGCCAGTGAACCACACAGGAGCGGGCATCGACCTAGAACGGCACGCCCACTGCCGTTTCAACAGGATTGATTTTAAAAGAACGCCACATAGCTTCAGCCGCAGTCACGTCAAACTACGAGACAATATTGTCCCTAGAGCGTTTCATACCGGCAGAGTTGGATGAGCGATCGGCGTGTCTGATTCTTACTCAGGAGTTTGGGATTCAATCTCAATCCACTGCACTAGTAATTACTTTCGCGCAATTTAGTTGTCCCTTAACCACGTCTTACTAACCAGTAAAGGCTATTTTCTGACTAAACTATATGTTAGTTGTGAGTAATGTAGAGTTTAAGAATGAACTTACCCGTATTTGCGTTGAGAGTGAGTAACGGCCATCTAAGAGAAACCTTTTTCAGTACACTTGGCTGGGATTTGAACCCCAACCTACTCGCCACCAGATAACCAGAACAGACGTGCCTTAATCAACTTGCCCACAATCGCTATGCAATGTTTTTTTTTATCGTCAGATGAATGCTAACCAATTCTCAGAGATTACCTTTCTCATCCTGGTTTCAATCGATTATTTCATTTATATATCTGGTAATCATTATTATTATTATTATTATTATTATTATTATTATTATTATTATTAGCACCGCGTCTTACTACCCGTTCGGGCTATACGCACTTACACTAATGTGTAATGGTAGGGTGATTGTGAGATGAAATGGAGGACCTACAGTTTAACGTGGAATCCGAACCACGGTGGAGGCCTGTCATTCCCCACATTCACAAGATATCTTGTCAGAGGTGAAGGAAAGGTTTGGTAATCAGATACATCTGTTCCGGGACCAAGGATTGAACCCCGGCCGCCAGCACAGAAGTCTGACACCTTACCCCTAGACCGCCAGGTCACCATCTGGTAATCAATACCTTATACAATAACCCATGGAATTAAAAAGATTTTCATTCTATTCTCATCACGCTATTATTAATTTACAATGGGTAAAACTCATTTACGCGATGTGAGATGAACCTAATCAGGATAAGTGACTACAAACAAAGACATATACCAAGTCTGGCTAATATTTGCTATAATGACAGTAGGTGGACTACCTCTGGCATTTGGGTCAAAACACACGTGCGTAGGCTTAATAGAAATCCTTTTTATGTTGGATATCACCAGGGAAATCATGCATCACCACTAACTAGATTAAACTACGTGCCACTAGCCAACAATGTAATAGTAGCCTAATGGCGTGGATAACAACTATCCCGCATATTCTTTTTCAACATTCTAGAACTTTATTCTGACCTGTTACATTAAAGAGTTATCTCAGTGCGATTTTCAATCCTATTATTTTCCAATCAATACTACTCTCACGCGTTTAATATCAATCCTATGCATTAGGCCGAGTCTGGAACACAATCTCACCATCAAAGTGGACCAAATTCAATACCCACCAAACTCCTTGAACCACTCTGCAAACGCTTTTGAAACGAACGCTAGTGCTATTCTTTTTGTATATACTTTTATACTTATGCTATTTTATTTGAAATCATGGGCGTCACTGATTTCCAGACAGGACTACAAAAATAACGTGTCAATAAAATTAAATAAATAAAGAACATTATGTCACTAGACCACAATCAATAGGTTTAGACAACTAATGTTATTGAAATTTAAACTAGAATTTTTTTTTTAAATGTTATATTATAGGCCTTTTAGTTCTATTTTTATATATAAAAATAATAACATTATTTTTTTTTTAAATAAATACTAAGGCCTTGTTAATGTTGAGATCTTTGGCCTGGAAAAAATTGTGCTGTACAGGATGTCTACCTAAAGACCCTATCAACTTTATATAAATCTGCTTTAAGCACAAGTTAGTAGTTTAATCTGCCCTTGTATTTTGCATTTATAAAGAATTAAAAAGTTCCTCTCCTTGACTGATAGCTTCAGTGTTGTCAAAGAAGAGGAAATATCTGCTCTTTATTGCAAGACCTTAAAGTTAAAGCAGTTCACTGACGCTTTGTTGATTTAATAGCCTTCAAACTGTCAACTCGTGCTGTTTATTTGTACTTTTAAGAGTCGTTTTTGTTTGCTAAGGTCGAAGTGTAGGGGACGCGGGAAAAGAAAAGTGACTTTACAGTTTTTAAATTAAAAAGTAAAACATGACTCCACGTCTTACTACCCGTTCGGTGGTTACGCTTAAGTACTAATTACGATAATGGTTAGGAATTTTGACGGTATTTAATAGGAAGTGAACCAACATTTGTGTGGAGGGAAAATGGAAAAAAAACCACTTAAGATAAACCACCTCCAATTCACCCGCCCGAGATTCGAACCTTGATCTCCCCGTTCTTAATAGTATAGTTAAACATGAAACCAATGTATTAGCTAATTACGCCACCGAGGTGGGTGGAATAAAAATGTTTGTCCAATTAAATTAAATAACTCTCCGGTAGAAACAGTTTAATTTTCTTCACATGGTGGTGATATCAACAGTCTATAGAGTACCTATCAAGAGTGTTCTGGAATTTAATGACAACCCTTTCTCTTGATTTAAAATGTTTCTTACCTAATGACGCTCTGCTCATCACAGATATTCAAGATTTATTGATGTCACCATGTGAAGAAATTTAAATTCTATGTTTCTACTGGAACAGTATTTAATTTATTTGCCCAAAAATAATATTTTGACATACAAACTGCTACAACCTTTACCCTTTTTACGTCTTTAAACTCCCAATTTGATAAATATTGGTTTTATATGTTTTTAATAATTGGCGCTGTTACGAAAATATGAGAAATCCCCACTACCTTTATTTCAAAAGATGCATTCCATCAAGTTTAACGCGCAAAATAAATCTGGTTTTATTTGAAAATAAAACTAGATTTAATGAAGAAGCGTTTAGCAGATTGAATAAAATGATCCTCAGCTTTCTATTGTGTAGTTTCTTGGAAGCTGTTATGAGGATTAACTTAGAAATGACTTGGCTTAGTGAGGCTGTAACAGTATTACGGTAGAGGTTGAAGACCTTCAGAACCTTTCAATAGATCACGTGCAAAAGCATTCATCTCACAAACACATTCATTAAAAGGAAGAGGTGGATGAAGCCGTAGGATGCGTAAACGTTCCGTTACACACTGATATTTCAGGAGCATCTGACTCCACAAATGACAGTAAGGGTGGGTGCACACCAGTCAAAACATTATGAATAAAAAAACTTTGAACGCAAAAACGTTTCTAGACAAAAATATCTACCCTTTATTATTAAAACTCCATCCCACTTTCGTATTAGAAAAGGTCTAATATGTCACTCTCACCATAGACTTGACTGCCGATAATGGAGATATTAGGGTTGGAATCCTGGTTGGGTGTACTCAACGTGGTTTTTCCTAAATGGTTTCTCACTTGTATTCAACACAAATGCGGGTATATTTCCTCTAAATTATGTTTACTCAACCTTACTACATTTGTGTAATTAGTTCATATGAGTATAGCCCAAACGGTTAGGTACTATGTAGGGCTAAGAAAATAATCAACAACTATCATTCGTCATTACTAACGTTGCAAATGTTGTCCTACCTTAGCAATGCCAATCTCGTGTTTTTGTATTTTTCTATGCTCATTGTGGGGACATCCAGTACTGCCATCATTTCTTTAAATTGTGAATAGTCTGTTTCCATTGAAACACTGCCCCAATCAACAGCGTCATTCACTTCGTTTTTCTGTGTGGATTGTTTTGAGGTAATGTATTGCTTGCCATCACTATTGTCACAAAAATAAACCATAGTATATTCGAGCCCATTTATTATTTCCTTTTCTAGTTTATAGTGACCTAATGTACACGATTTGGAGTGTTCACCTAATTTATGAGTTGTTTAGTAAAAAGGCATTACATCAATTATTCGGTGACCCGTAGTGGTAGAGTCCTGTACCCTTTGACTGTTTTTTCTGACAAGTGGTGGTAAGGTACTGTCATTACTATATTTAGATTTTTAAAGCGTATTTTCACTAAAGCGTGAAGGAGGTTCCACACTCGATAGTAAATCCTCCAATTCGTCAGCTTCATCAAAAATGTATGTGTCTGCCTGCATATCTTTGGAACTCGAGGTTCCTGCAGTTGGTGTAAAGTCTTCACTTTCTTGGGCGCAAGTCCTAAAACCATTAAATAATATATATTTTATATAGCCATTTATTTCTTACAGAACGTCTTACCATCCGTCTAAGCTATTCGCATTTAGTTATTATAATAGGGTAAGAGTGAGTAAAGTAGAATAGAGAGGAAATTTACCGCGTTTGCATGGAGGAAGAATGGGAAACTGTTGCTAAAAGAAGATTTAGTAGATTACACCAAGCCGGAATTCAAACCTTGACTTACCGCTCACCGAGAGACCAGGAAAACGTGTAATGTACTTGGCATGCATACTGATTAGGGTTTATAATTACTAAACCATAACTTATAAATTTATATAGTATCATAATCAACACCTTAGATTTTGTGTATATCTAAGAAGTATTTTAAACCTTAGGTAGCCAACAAACTCGATTACAAAAACTAGCCATCATTTCCGTTTGGAACCAATTTAACGTTGTCACATTTCATGTACAAGACTGTTAATTTTTTTTCTATACACATTATTTATCAGAATAAATATATTTGGCATACTTTCGGCATACTTACAGAATTTTTTTTAGAATATAAACAAATAAAATAAGCCTAAATATACTTTAACAAACACAAAATACAAAAATTAGTCGTAATATTTTCAAATTACATTTACCTTTTAAGTGATTCAAATTTGTTTCTGGTGAAATACGATTATGCTTTCCGGATTCTCCATATCTTCTTTAAATCTTTGGATCAATTGCTTCTTTTGCATACTTTACTTGGAAATGAAAGAGGCTTAGGGTTCAAAAACCCTCGGAATTTTATGAATTATATATATATATATGGCTTTAATTATGGTTTAAACAATATCAAAATTAAAGTACAAGTACATATTAGGGGGCTTTGTTTCCATAAAAAAACACTTCAGAGAGCATCTAGAAGTGTTTAATATTTATAATCTTTTCTGGCCTCCGGCAATTGGATGATGTGCTCACCAACCCCCACCCTCCCTTCCCCAGATATTATTGGCTGGCTACGGCATTGATTAATATAATTACATCTATTCCGGTTAAATGGTAGCCTACGCTCAAACTAAAGTATAAAACTAAACCATATCAAGGAATACTGGTAACAATAGACTGTACAGTTTTTATATATACATAATAGGCAGGCAAGAACAGTCTAAAATATCAGAATATTACGCCTCGTATGTTTTTGTACCTCAATAGTAAATACGTTCTCAGCTGAACTTGAAAAGTTTGCTAATGATCTTCTTTCCCCCACCACACACCGCTCTCCCGCCCGCGCTGTCAATCAAACTCAAGTAGTCACTCCTACCGGTGTTTGGTTCTCAACGGTATGGCCTGGTTCAGCTGTATTTATTTCTGTGAAAATCACGTAATGTCGGGCAACTTCCTCTCCAGTTTTGAAAATATGATAATAACGATTGTATGATAAACGTCAAATGAACCAGTATTTATTGCTAAATAAGGAGAGTTATAACTAATTTCAAAATACAAAATAGTTTTCTATTAGGAAATTTGTAAAAGAATTAGCAAGTCTGCCGCCAATTCAATCTCATTATTTATATAATAAATAATAATATTTTGGAAAATATTGTATAAACCGTGTCGAAAATATATTTACCATATAGTGCTATACTATTCATACATCCATTGAAAAAAGTAAGGCTTTTACTTTCATTACTTAATACTTGGTGAAGGATTAGTATTATTAAGTTAAATTAAACATTATAGCTATTTAAACAAAAAATGCATAGCAATTTTGCTATATTACTACTTTTTTAATATGTTTATTTTATTAAAAATGCTCACAGCCATAAAAAAAATATAAAAAAAATATTATCACCCTTGCACAGCCTTAAACTTCCATCCCTTTAAAATTCGTATCAACATGTCTGGGGCTAGGCTTTAATCGGTACATTTATTAGCTTTACAGCATTTAATTTCATCTCTAACAAAAATCACTTGTAATAAACAGCAAAACACCTGAGATTGATTCTAACAGAAACCAGTAGGATTCAGTTTATGAGACTGTAAGGATAGTTGGTCCATGTGCAGAAACAAATGTGTTTATAATGGCTAGTAAAACAGGGTGTTATGTTTGTATGAACCTAAAATATATTTTGGTCAACATTGTGTTTCAAAACGCAGGCCAATAGGCTAATGCTTTCATATTATTTGTAAACTTTAAACTAAAATACATAACTTTTAATAATAATTCAAAGCGCCATAAATTTTTCTCTTAGGTTTTTCATTATGTATTTATAATCCATATAGTCTTTAGCTATATTTATTTAGTAGTGATTTTATTTCTACGTGAATACTTTCCTACATCAGCTAGAAATTAAGGAATACACCTAATTGAAGGTACTTAAAATGTCTCACACCCTGATATATTTGGTAATTTAGGCAGCTCTTGCACTTAAAAAAGATGTACTCAAATAATTTAGAAATTTTATGTTGTGGCCATAGGGACAAAATATGCCTACTTCATGAGTGTAAAATAAATGGTATGGAACTCCACACGAGCTTTTTCGCTCTATTGATTTAAAATGGAGATATTTACTCAAAACTCGTAATATATGTGAAACTAAATAATATACATTAATAAACCCAAGCATAAATTGCACTATACTTAAGTAAATTTTTTTTTAGTCTTGGTTTTAAATTATATAATTTTGTTTTTAAAGGATTAATGTCCTCATTTGTATGTTTGGACCGATAAAAAAATATCAATGTTGGGTCCAAAAGGGTCAACACTTCGTATAACTTCCGGTCAAAATTTTTGACATTTTATTACGTGCTCAAATCTTCATTCCATTTTTTTGTTCGAAAGTTAAAAATATATATATATATATTTACGTATATCTTGAAGGTTATTGGTTTTATACAAATATGCTTCTTATAAAATATCAGTATTATAAAGAGATCTTTGATAAGTAGTTTCATATCTCAAATAGTTTAGGAGATGATATAAAAAAGATAATTTACGCATTAGACCGGAGCCCTTAAAGTAATTTTGCCGAAATATTGAGAAAAGCCATTTTGTTTAGAATATTTATAAACGTTTAGCAATGAATTTTTTTTTGAGAAAATCGACTTTTTTTTTGCATCTTAGTAAACGACCCTCAATTTTAGGGTTAGATATCCAATTCCAAAAACTCTTCGGGGGCAACCCTATGAAAACCCTAGGTACCAAGCTTTAGCCCGATCGGTAAAATAGTTTAGGCTCTATTTACAGGTACAGACAGACGGGAATTCAAAAACCCACCTTTTTGGATTCGGGGGGGTCATGAAACGTCAATATTCATCAAAATCTTGAGTTCGATTTTTTTGACGATCACTATACTTTCTCTACCTGTAAGATAGCGAGAAAGTAAAAAGAGATAGAATTGCGTTATGTATAATTATATTTATTAATGAATCTCATAGCTGCGACAGTTTGTTTAGAGCGTCGTTATAAATGGGCTTATTGTAATTTTCACTTTCCAAGCTATATATCTTTTAAAATTCACCAACTCAAATCTTATGAATATTAATATTAGATAGGCCTAGTTATTTTGAAACTTTGTATATCCATTTGCCAAAATTTTTAAAACAACACCAAAGTGTTGAACAGATTGAGGAGCATCTGAAAGTGTGAGATCTGTTTTATTAATCTAGTTTTCCTTTTTCAAATATCATTCTTGAAATAAAAAAAAAGTCACAGGCTTGATTCCTAGTGAAAGCCTAACGTTTATTACCTTACGACTAAGATTTATTCCTCTTACTACGGGATCTATTATTATTATTATTATTATTTAGCACCGCGTCTTACTACCCGTTCGCTTATTAGGGGATCAATTCAAATTATAGGGCCTGGGGGCAGTATTTGTACAAGAATTAGGCTAAGATAAATGTTAATAACGTTTAAAGGTATAATCCTTTTTTTAAATAAATCAAAATAATACTTGTAACTAGCGAAATATATATAACGTATTTTAATATTAAATAAAGATTCGTAAGATAAAAATAGAATCCATATACATAATTATTTAGAATCGTTCCCAAACAAATAGAATACATAAAATAATTTTTGTAATATCATAAATATATTGTGATTTAAGGGAATATTCGAATCCAGGCTAAATAAATTCCATTATGAAATCGTATTAGAGGAAGAATTATATTGGCACGTGTGGATTTTGCTAACACCGCATAGTTTGGCTGATTGTCGCTATTTTGAAAATCGGATAATTGCCCTCTAAACAACAAATTTTACGATGAATGTTCGACCTAACCAGTCTTTCATAGGATGGTATATTACGCTATTCAGTACACACAATGAGTAGAGCTTGAAACGCTTTCACCAACATCAATTCAAAATCCCAATACAAAAATAAAACAAGTAAAATATTTGAAAACGAAAACGCCCGACATGTGTAGACATGGTATGGAAGTGATGCTTGTTTGTAAAGAAATGTAGGGAGAAAAATGCTATTATTATTAGCACCGCGTCTTACTACCCGTTCGGGTTATACGCAGAGAAAAATGTTGACTGGGCTATGTTTCCGTAAATAATATTTTTGTTGGGTATATTTTGGGCTTTCAGATAATAACATTATTATTAGAGATTGGGATCTTTGTGAAATCTTGTTTTGGTCCTTTACACAAAATATAGACATATAAATTATAAAATAAACTGTAAAAAACATGAATATTCTATGTAGGTAAGTTTTAATACTCTAGCTCTATTAATTAATACAAGTCTAATGGGTGTATGTATGTGTGTATGAATGTATGTATGTATGTATGTATGTATGTATGTATGTATGTATGTATGTATGTATGTATGTATGTATGTGTGTATGTATAAATGTTTGTATCATGTATATAAGTATGTATGCATGAATGTATGCATAATTGTCAGGAGGATTTTTTGTACTTCCCAAATGTGGCAGAAAGATGGAATAGGTTAAAGTTGTAGATGAACCACTCAAAATGTGCGCAAAATTTAAAAATTCTGAAACTCATTAAAAATATAAGAAATAAAAACGTGTTTTAACTAATAAATTGTATTCATTTATATGTTATTTGCACTTCAATGTAAATGAGAAATGACATAAGCATCAATCTCAAATCCAAGGTGAAATAAATTATTACATAGTTTCCTATTGGTGTAGATTTGATGGTTAGCACTTAACTAAAAGTAATGTTTAACTTATGAGTTTAAAAAAATATTTGTAACTTAAAATAGATCTGATGTTTTTTTTAACGAATTCAGGTCCACTCTACGAAATTGAAACGTTATTGGCTGCTACTTTGAAGCCAAGATTTGTTTAAATGAACAAGGACGTGGTTGGTCTTGTATTTGTTTGACTCTGGAATAGTCGAGAGAAAACCTTCAAGTCGATTGTACCTACAACCTGCTTTACGAACTACCTGTACCGTTAGTATAGGATAATCGACCTCTCATGAAGATGACATAAAATGATGCAGCTGACTTCAGAGAAGCCAAACTGCTTATTTAGAATGAGTCGACTATGAACCATGTGATGCACTAAGATATTCAATAATTAATAAATTGTGTGTAGGATATAATGAACAGAAATCTACCATTTGAAATAAAATGTCTGCTGTTAGGGGGTGACGTCAGACCTTTTTTTTATCGGTTCTTCATTATGTTCATAGGATATAAATCTTTCAGACCAGCAGTAAATTTTCTGAACTGAGGATAAAGTTTAAAATTCTCAAGTTAAACAATAATGAACGGAATATTGACAGTAGCTAAAGTTACAGGCTTAAAAACTAGTGAACAAACAATTTTGATAATTGACATTAGGCAGATGTATAAATAGTTATTTTATTTTGTATCTGCTTTTGGCCGCTTTCACCCATCATAACTTTCCAAATTTTACTACACGCTTAAGTGTTAGGGAGGAAGAAAATAAAGTCAAGAGTAAATTTACCTGCATTTGTGAAGAAGGCACTACGGAAAAATGTTTAACAAAAACCTCTCTAAGTACAACTAAACGGAACCAAGATCCGGACCTCCACATCGTAATAAAATTAGACTATACGAGCATTCCACAAAGTCCTTATTCCAACCGATGTGTGTCTAAACATAAGTAAATAATCACCAAATTGGCCTAGCTCTGCATTTTGAAAACACGCAAATTTAGTTTAATTTTTCGGAAGTACCTTAATATATAATCTTTTTCTTAAATAATAATAATAAAAATAATAGTTTATTTACAAAATGCGACAACCCATTTGCTTAATTTTCCCCGTTGGTTTTTTTAATCCCTACTTCCCATGGCTGCCCAGGCATTATTGTTTTCTTTCTAGCATGTCTTATCTTTTATTGCTCCCCTTTACAATTTCTTTCCCTCTTTGCTTGTTTTCCCCGGAGTGATTCGTTGCTCCTATCAAATGTATTGGATGACTCGACATCACGCCTGGGGGTCGTAGAGGCTGCCAAAACTAAGACCTAGCCCCTGCTTACCCTGGGCTCCCCTATATTCTAATTCACTAGAATGTTGGTTACAGCTGACGCCTGCTCGTGAATACCAGTTAGTATGAATTTAATCATAAATACTATACTGACGGGGCTAGATGGGAATGACTGGGCTAGGCGTGACTGTCAAGGCTAAGTGAGACACTTATTTGGGACTATGTGTGATTCACGAGGTTATCTAGGATTCAAATGGCTATCTGGTACTGAGGGACTAATTGGTCTAGGTGTTACTGGCAGGGCTAGGTATAGCTGACGGGGCTAAGTGGGGCTCGCATGGAGAGCTGTGACTTCTAGAGCCTAGTGGGACTATGGGGCTAGATAATACTTGTAGCGCTAGATGGGATTTGTGGGGCTAGACGGTAATAATGTGACTGAATAAAATTTATGGAGTCTAAGGAGAGTGAGGACTAGATACAACATAAAAGTGGTAGAGGTATGAATTTCAGTTCCCTGGCTGTTCCAAGCTTACTTAGTTGTTATTTATTTTCACCACGCTACCCCCTCGGGTGAGACCAATAAGAAAACATAATAATCGTGGAAAAGTGCCAGGGATAATGATAATATAATTTTTATGAAAATTTACCCAATTTTGCTTGGAGAGAGAGAGAGAAATTGGAAAACCATTTATGAAAAACAACTTTCACTACATCCAGACAAGAGTTGAACCCCAACCTCCATGTCAACTGCAAACCATACTAAAAGAACTTGACATTCATAGCTGATATTATCATAACAGTTGGGGAGCAAGTAGTCATATTCTTTTAGTTATTTGTAAGATTTTTCTGGTTGCAGCAAGGTTATTTTGTTTCTTAAAACGAATATTTTTTTTTGATGTTGTATTGACGTGGCATACTAGAGTTGGCCACCATTTTGAGAATAAGGAATAGCATCATGTTTTACTACCCGTTCTGGTTATACGCTTAAGTACTAATTACGCTAATGGATTAGGAATTGGGAAGATTGAATGAATTTAGATTAATTTAACCGTCATTTGCGTGGAGGGAGAATGAAAAACCATTTAGGAAACCACCCCCAGTTCACCAGACCGAGTTTCGAACTTCGATCTCCCCGTCCTCGAAAGTCTAGCTCAACACGAAAATAGCGCGTTAGCTAACTACGCCACCTAGGCGGATTTTGTTTTGATTGTTTATGATATTATTTTTAATTTAGATAAGTCATAGAATTTATATTATGCATGAACAACGTTATTTGGGTTCACTTCCTTAATATATTAACATACGACTTAGAAATTAGCTTGAATCCATTCTTACGGTCTAAGGCGTCAAGCTCTCAACTGTCTAAATTCCTGATCGTAGGGAGGCCGGAGTTCGAATGGTGACCAAATGCCTTGGTGATTGTTATTTTCCACATGTGTTGAGTTTTTCCTCCATCTCCTCCTTATAATAAATCGGTTGAACTTCCTCTACCCTCTTAATTTCTGTTTTTAAACGTATATAAATAATTTTAAAAAATATTAAGGCAGCGTATATTACAAATAATTCATTCAAGTACAATTAATAACCTTCTGATCCCAAAATATTGTAAATTATAGTCTAGTCGATTCCAATTTGAACTAAATCTAGACGACTTAAGGACTTTATTTGTTAAACAAGTGCTTTGAGAAACTATATATTTTAGTAAGCGCGCTGGTGACCTGGTGGTCTAGGGGTAAAGTGTCGGACTTCTGTGCAGGGGCCCGGGGCTCAATCCTCGGTCCCGGCACAGATTTATCTTATTACCAAACCTTTCCTTCACCTATGACAAGACATCTTGTGAATGTGAGGAATGCCTGGCTTCCACCGTGGTTCGGATTCCACGTTAATCTGTAGGTACTCCATTTCATCTCGCAATCACCTTGCCATTACACATTAGCGTAAGAGCGTATAACCCGAACGGGTAGTAAGACGTGGTGCTAATAATATTAATAGTAAGCGCGCAGTTTGGTAAATAGTCAACATCTACTATCCGAAATTTTGAACAATAGGCCTATCCAAGCCTTAAGGCTTATAGCTTATATTCATTTTTGAACAAGTAACTTTTACGATATACCAACATCAATGGTGTTGTTAAATCTATTTGTTTTCGTATCCTTATTTTTTTAGCATCTCGTCTTATTACCTATTTGGGTCATATGATTATGTACTAATTACGCTAGTGGTCTTAGGTATTAGAAAGGTTATATGGAAATGTACCCGCTTTTGCGTGGAGGGAGAGTGAAACACAATTTTTGGAAAATCCACCTTAAGTACAGTCGAACCAAATTCTAACCTTGATTTCCCTGTCACCGGCAGTCTAATCTACTCCAAGAGTAACGCGTTAAACCACGTGGCTAACGAAGTGAGTATTTCTTGTATTATTAAGAATGAGCAGGTTTGTGACAAAGTTGATGACATATAATTTTTTCTCTCATCTTTTTGAAAGATATAATATTTTAACAAAATCACTATACCTATAAATAGTATACGCCGTGAAAATAAATGTTTTGGGTAGTACTTCACTCGTAAAATTGAACACTAGTATCAGTGAAAGCTTATAAAACTTTAATTTGTTACACTGTAAGAAAAATCTGTGGTAAAATCCCCATACATGTATTGGAAGTAGTTAACCCATACAAGAATTGAAGTTTTCCCGTAAACAGTCATGGGAAAAGTGCCATACGTTGGTAGTAATTTTCATATACTGGGTCGGTATTTTTCCCATAACTGTGCATGGAAAGATTAATATCTGACCGCAATTATGGTTGTAATTTTCATATACTTGATTGGAACTTTTCTCATACCTGTTTATGGAAAAATTAATATATGACCGCCATGAAGGTTGTAATTTTCATATACTGGGTTGGTTTTTTCCCATGTATGTTTATGGAAAAAAAAATTATATCTTCCCTATTCATTGGTTATAATTTTTATATACCGGGATGAGATTTCTCCCATGACTAGTAATGGGATAAACAAAACAATATCAATGCATTGGTTTTATCTTCCCCATATTAGGGTGTGGGTGTAGTGACATTTCACCAGTAAGTTTGTTGTATTTTTTATATAATGGATAGGTTTATTTTATATATATAACTGGGTAAAGGAATGATGCCATTTATCCAATTTATTTATTTTACGTGTTTATGGAAAAATAAAAAACTTATTCTTTTCTGGGGAAATAAAAACTAAATTCTGGCTGTGTTTACATTCGTCCTTGAACTGAAAGATATTTCCGGAGTCTTATGTACAAAATAAATCACTTTTCCATGATTCATACTTCAATTAATGACCTACACTATGTGATTACAAATCACACACAAGGTGATACAAACTTATAATTAATGTTAGCACAGTCGTGTCCATGGAGAGTTAGTCAAATTAAATAAACATTAATTTAGTTAAAAATGACACCTGAACACGGGGATCAAACCTGGGACCTTTGGCTTAGCACGCTAACGGTCAATTACTGAGCTATCCAGGAATCGTCCCGTGCCCAGGGTCATTCTTCATAAACCTTTTGTGCGATATGTAATTAATATATGCATAGTTGTGAATTCTCCCAATTCTACACCTGGTAGTAAAACATACATTATTGAGTCAAGATGGTTGTTGAATCAGATAACTCGCTTAATTTAGCTGATGATTTACACATGTTGATCACAGACTCTGCCTTCAAATATCAAGAAGTTCAGATAGTATAACATTGTGCACAGTGCAACAGGGATTTTTGTTTGAAAAATGATCAATTATTTAACATTTATTTTGTTGTAAAATAAATTGTATACTTTAATGTTACTTACAGCCATTATTTTTCTCCCAAATTTGAACTTGGTCCTCAAATAATCTGTTTAAAACTGTGATAATTTAACATTTAGAATATAACATACTCATTGGAATTCAAATATTATTTGTTGGAAAGGGAAATATTTTGAAAGTGTACTTGAATATAAAATGAGGTTTAATAAAGATATACAGGACATAAATTGATTCTGAGGGAAGGCTTAAGAGTTTAATGTTTTTTATAGTTAAAAAAAGCACGTGGATATTACAATTATGTTGCTAGGGTTGAATTATCTGTTACTAGTAAATGCTTAGTGTTTATATTGGGATCCGTTATCATCCTATACGTGGTGTACCTAGAAATTTACTTTTATAGTTATAAAAGGGTCCATTATCGAAGCTAATATTTATATACTACTAGACCCTTCCCTCTCCCCCCCCCTCCCGCATTATTATTTTCAACACACATATTGAAGAATCATCATAGACCCTACCATAAAATATGAGTAACTATCAACATTTTTATGAGGAATAAATTAAATTTTCAAAATAAAATATAGCCTATGTTACTCGCTGATAATGTATATTTATATTAGTGAAAGAATTTTTTAAATCGGCCAAGTAGTTTTTGAGTTTATCCATTACAAACAAAAAAACTAAAAATCAAATATTTCCTCTTTATAATATTAGTGTAGATATAGACTACTTTTTCAATTTTGTAATTTTAGGGAAATATTTAAAGTGGGAGTATACTTATTAAACATCAATTTGTACTTCTTTGGTTTTTCAGATTTTACTAAAGGTAATTTTGATCTTGGGAATGGAGAAGTAGGATGGGAAGAATGCCTCGTCTGCCCCCTTCCTTCCCCTTCCTCCTCTGGATTCTTCACTGACTTCCATGTTTAGAAATTGAACGTCTAATACTCAAATGTATGTCTCCCAGAACCAAACAGGAAACCCTAAATTAAATGATTGATGTCATTTATGCATTGGACCTACCTTGTGTTTCATTGTAGTGGCGGAACCCCAAGTCTTGAATATCTCTCCAACGTTGAAGGAACAGAAGGATAATTTAAAATTTAAAATGGAGTACTCGCTTCACTAGTTATATGTTCTACTTGACTCACCATGTTAAGATAAGGATTTTGGATAAGAAAAGCTATGTCAAATAGTCTAGTGACATTAAAAAATACTAATATAAAACAGTAGGAAGTTTAATGTGGTGTCTTACAGCAATAAATATTTAAAATGTAGGTCAAAACTCCTCTGGTTTCATTCTAAACCTTATAATCACTATAAAAATATATAATAAACTCTGTGTTTGAATAAAAAAATATAAATTTCATATGTAGACACGTGAACTAATGTTTATACCTCGTCTGACATGATTCATCAATGATGTAGAGGTCAGGGTTCAAGGCCCGGCAAGGTTTACTTAGCTGATTTCTTCTACCTTTTTCTTCCACTTTCTCCACGCAAATGCGTAAACATTCCTTCTATAATTCTTACTTAATTTATATCCTATTAATGTAATATAATTATGTGGTTCATCCAAAGGAGTAGTATGAAGGAAGGTGATAAATAAAATTTGATATTCCTATCTTTAATTTTTTTCCGATAGCTGCTTATATTAAATCGATTATAGGACAAACGTGACCCTAAGCCCTTATTACGTTATTTTACTATTGAATAGCTGAGGAAAAAGCCTAATTTGCCATTTGCATATTTACTTTATTCGTGATGAACCGAACCTGGTACCATCAGATGATTAAACCAGTAACCGGTCTCTCTAAAAGGACTAAGGTGCCTGAAGTTCCTTTAATTCTCAAGTTAAGGACTACCAGTTAGTATGCGCTACGTATGTATGATAGTCATTTGTTTTCTTACGTTTGTTCGTATTCTTAATAACTAATTAGCACTAATTGCAGACTCTCCGTTACACTGGTGTTACGGTACAGGTCCTCCGCGCAAAGTTTCATGTCCTCACCTTGCTCGGGTAACATTGACACATGACTCCGTGCAGGCATGCTGAGAGCATTTCCGGACGTTTAAAACATGCGCCGTTTGTACTACGACTGTATAACGGAGTAAGGAGAGATTGTGCAGACTTGTTGTTACATACACACACATACACATACACACAATATAGGCTTTAGCTCAATCGCTAGCATCTATAACTATTTATTAAATATTATAGAGCACTCTACCCAAAAAGATCGAGATATTGCTTATTTAATACGTTCATCTATTTATTTTGTCACTGATTACTTATCTAATACTATACATTTAATTACCCATAGAGATAAAACACTTTTTATGGAATATATAAGGCTATTCCTTTCGACAATAAGTCCTTATTTAATTCTATAGAGCTCTGTACCCAGATAAATAAAAACAACTTTATATTTAAAAAGCTGAGTGATTCTTTTCGACATATCTTATTTAAGGTTATAAATAGATTTTACTAGCCATAAAGATCAAAACTATTTTTTGTTTAATTCGTAAACCGATTCATATATATAATTATTCCTTATTTAAGACTATAAAGTTCATTACCCATGAAAATCGAAAATTGTTTTTATTTAATACTTTCGACAGTGATTCCTTATTTCAGATTATCGAGTTAACTACCAAGAAATATTAAAATTACCTTTTATTTATGACTTTACTTAACACGATTGCTTTCAACGGTGATTTAGTATTTAAGATCATAGAATTCACTATCCATAAAGATAAAAAATACTATACCGTTTATTTAACACGTAAAGCGATTACTTTTGACAATGATTCCGTATTTCATATTATAAAGTTCACTAACAAAAAATATTTAAAATACTTTTTATTTAAGAGTATACTTAAAGATATTACTTTCAACAGTTATATATTATTTGAGTTAATAGAATTCACTGCTAACAAAGATAAAAAATATACTGTACATTTTATTTAACACGTAAAATGATTACTTTTGACAATGATTCCTTATTTCAAATTGTAGAGTTTACTAGTCAGAAAAATTGTAAATACTTTTGAATCAAGAGTCTACTTAAAACGATTACTGTCAACAATGATTTCTTATTTAAAATTATAGAGTTCATTACCCGGAAATATTAAACCAACTGTTTATTTAAAACCTAGAGCAATCCCTTTAGTCAATGATTGCATATTTAAGATTATATAATCTATTACCCAAGTAGTAATCCCGACCACCTGTAAAAGCTCTCTGATTGGCTGAATTTGATCACGTGACCACGCCTCTCGCTCTCTGATTGGCTGTTTGGTTTCCCCCTCTCGACAGCACCCAAGACCCCTCCCCTCCTCCTGACCCTCTTTCCAGTGTTCCAAACTTGATATTCTTGTCTCATTTGTTTTTTATATGTGTTCATTGCGTTTTTATGTGTGCTCAATGGTTATTTATATATGTCTATTGCTTTTTTATTTGTGCTCATTGGTTATTTATTCATTGGTTTTTTTTATGTCTGAGTAGGATTGAGATGGGGCGTAGAAATTTATTTATTTATTTATTGGCCTGCAATCCTCGGCGTCGGACATTCCTCCCTCGTCATTGGAGGGAACACGGTCGTAACACTTCTTACTATTTGTATGATTGTTTTACACGCATAATGAAGGTATAAATTAGAGAAAAACTACACACACACGTGCGCGGTCCCGTTGAATACACTACCTGTGGTTTGGTGTCACCATTGACAAATAAACCTTCTACCTAATGGCTTGTTGACAGGTCTTTGAAACAAAAGTATCCGAGTGGATAAAAACAGTGCTGATGATGACGTCAGCAGAGTGATACGAACACATGAGCGCGCCTAGTTTATTAATTCACTTTTAAACATCACACTTTATCCTCCGAGATGTATCATACAGCGTGATTTAGATTTTAATCGCTTACAATCCAAAAAATAGGCAGACTTTGGAAGGAAGACGTTACCGAAACTGTCCAGACCGATTATGTAGTGATCGGGCGTTTCACCCATAATTTTAACATTTGAATAAGTTTTTTACGTTGTTTAATCCTCGATATTTACGGGCTCTTCGAACTTTACCTCCTCCTCCAATGATGGTGGGCACTCGGGTGACTGCTGACTGATGTCCGGTAGGCAGACGGCACTGGTGGTGGGCACACGGGGGACTCTAAATGGGAGTACTCTGATGTCTGGCAGGTAGATGACTCTTGTGGTGGGTACTCGGGTGACTCTGGTGGCTGGTACGCCAGTGACCTTGGGGGTAGGGGCGGAGGCTGCTATGTCGTGAAGGACGGTGGTGGGTGATGTGGAGTTCGTAAGGGTGATGAAGGCCTAGGCAATATGGCCACAACGTCCCCTTGGCGGAAATTGTACACAGTACATGTCATATCACACATGTAAGACTCCTCGTTTCTCTTGTTGGTTAGTACTTCAGTCGCTCTTATCATGTGACAGGTAGAGTCGCAAAACTCGATGTAACCTCACTTATCTCAGTCTTGGTTCACTACTTTGTAAATTACATGTCTATCGCTCATAGCTACACTGTGAATATGTTCTACAATCATATAAGCACCCCCGCGATCGTATGACCCACAAACATTAAATTAATATAGCCGCTTCTAAGTATGGTGAAAGTAAATGAGAGCTAAACGTGCTGTATGGCTTGTAGGGTCCACCGTGCGATACGGTGGACATGTGTTAACTGCCCAGCTGCCCGATGTTGTTGTTAACTGCTTGACTCTTCTGTGCTGTCTCTTAAGCGTGTTCAATGTTAAAAATGGTAGGTGAACCGGGTTTTACTCCGGTGCAGATAAATACCAGTATTTCATTAATTAGTTTGCAAACGTCTTCATCTTTAGATTACCAAAATGACAGGGTAAAAATACACAAAATTCAATACCTAGATAGGTTATTTGGCGTGTCCCGAACTTTGTATCGTCCGCTTTTAATTTATCCACAGAGTACTTTTGATCGACGGTTAGATAACAAAATGCTACGGTCTGCACGACGTCAACAATATTTACCAGCTTCTGTAACTTGTCCATCTAGAATCTCTCTACGAACGCTTATAAATAAACAACCAAGTGTGTGGCCCGTACATATCCACCCCACCTTCCCTCGAGCGACGTCACGTGGTACGAGATGAACAGGGTCAATGACCTCTTGTACTAGCTCACGGCTTCAGTTCACGATATATTCTTGTCTCACCTCGTCTTGTAGAGCTGCCAAGCTGACGCCTGTCATCAGGGCTGCGACAGTGCGATGACGTCATCGGAAAAACGCGTTGCCGAAGAGGGAGGGTTGCCAGATTCAATGACCTAGCTCACGGTTTCAATGTACTATATATTTCTGTCTCTACTTGTCTTCTCGAGCCACCCAACTGGCAGCAGGTATGGGTCACCAGGATTTCTACAGTGCGATGACGCCATCGGAAAAACCCATTGCCGAGGGGGGAGGATTACCAGAGTCAATGACCTAGCTTACGGTTTCAAGGTACGATCTATTCCTGTCTCTACTTGTCTTGTAGAACCACATAACTGGCAGCAGGCATGGATCACCAGGATTGTGACAGTGCGATGACGTCATCAGGAAAACCCATTGCCTGGGAAAGGGTTGCCAGGGTCAATGACCTCACGTGCATTTTATAATATTTTTTGTATATTTGCATCGATGGTCGCATGATCTAAGGCGCCACTAGGCGACCGGTGACAGAGTGATCGACGTTTGAAGAAAATCCAAGTACACATTTTACCTGGTCTAAAAATATCTGTTTGACCGGCAAAATTGTGGGAGGTGCTGGAAGTACGGCCATTCTAACAGACATTAGCTGTGTTAAAGATATAGTGGTTCAAATCCAGGTGTGCACAACGTCTAAATGAAAGGCTCCTGGTGGGAGAAAATCGAATCATTGGTCCCAGAGTGGATATTTAGAAAGCACATCTGTACCTGTGGCCTTCAGAAGGCTACGACCGATGTGCCAAGCGGTCTTAGGGGGGGGGGGGTCTGGGAGAAAGCACATCTGAACCGGCGACCTTCAGAAGGCCACTACCGTTGCACCAAGCGGTTCAAGACTCTTTAACAAGGTTGTTGTCACACTCTTTAGAAATTTATAATAAGTTACTGTTGCGACATATGACGACCCCCACTGAGAAGGGGTATGACGAAGTGAGAGAGGGGTGAAGTGAAAGTCAGTCCAACAAAGTCTTGGGAGAAGGAGCAGTCAATGTAATTTAGTTCCTTCTGTGTCGTGGTGATGTAAGGAGGGTTGGGAGTGAAGGAAAACTGAAAGGGGCCTTACGGCCGTGATACGCTGTCAGCTGCTCGTTAGTCACATTCTTCGCTACGCTGCCGTCAGGAGAGCTTTGTGCTCCATGTTCCCTCCGATGACGAGGGAGGAGCGCCTGATGCCGTGGACTGCACGCCAATAAATGAATAAAAAATCTCCAACGCCTCATCTCAATCCTACTCAGACATAAAAAAAACCCAATGAGCACAATTAAAAAAGTAATGAGCATACATAAATAATAATAGAGCGCACTTAAAAAAGCAATGAACACAAATAAAAACAAATGAGACAAGATTAAACAAGTGTGGAACACTGGAAAGTTGGTCAGGAGGAGAGGAGGGGGAAAACCAATAGTCAATCAGAAAGCGAGTGGGTCGTAAACGAGAAAATTAGTACTACATTGAAACGTAGTAATTTCTATTGCATTGAATTAATATTTATATTAATTTGGGGTAATGATGTGCACTTAATGGACCGACTGTTTATATCAGCACAAAACACACAAACTAACATAATTCTATAGCATACACAACACCCTGATCCTTGGTCGCTTATTCATCTCGCTGATAAGTTAAGCCCCAATTTCACCAATTATCGAAAAGTTAATCCTAGACCTTTAGTTCACTAGGCAGTCACACAGTTAAGCGACATAAATGGTAAATTGACGCTTAGATTCTTGGGGGCTTTGTGTTTACCAAAATAAAGTTTTATTTACTAGTAGCTAGGGCATTATTAGAAATAATTAGAACATATTTGAGCAATATGTTTTTAATATATAGTTAATCTAGCCAAAACTATATATACATGTAGACCTCGGTAGTCTTGGGGTAAGGTGATCGTCTCAGACCCCAACGTTCTAGGGTTTGAGCCCAGCTGTGGTCAAAGGGTTTTTCTTAAGCGATAAAAAATCCTTAGAACAGCTTCCTCCTGAGGGAAACTCTGTCATCTGTCCCATGTCGATTATGGCATGTAGAATAATCCTAGAAAGTATGTTAAAGTACCTTTCCCAGCAACATTTGAAGGCCCTTTCACTCTAACTAATAGAAATTCTCGTGTGTTGATACAAACAGTTGGTTCAGACATGTATGCTAAGTAACACAGATAAATGAAAAGGATATACAAAAATTAAGCTGACTCTTATGAAGGGGAGAACTAATCCAAATATTTCTTTAATTATGTTTTTTTTCTTATTTATTTAGCTCGCTTATAAGGAAATCAACACTTAACAGCTCTCAAGATGGTTGCCTTTTGTCAAGGACTGGACTGGAATTTAATATTTAAAGATAACCTGAACACTTAGACAGCTGATCCTGTATTTTCTTCACTCCCACCATCCATCCCATTTCTTCTCTTTAAATAATTGGGTTGCGTTTGTTGTATTTCTACAACAATGGAAAATCATTCTGTCCCAAGCACTTATTTATGAAAAATTGAGTTTAACTCCTCGTCTTTGTTAAGTATCTGTAAAAATGGGAGTTTCTTTTTGGAAAACTGGAAAAAAAAAACTGAGGGATTTTGTATTAATTGAAAACTGGTGGCCTGGTACCAGAGTCTTATCCTACCCTACTTAAGTAAACAAAAAGATAATAGTTAATTTTTTAGAGCATGGAACAAGAATGAAAGATACCTTACCTTGAAGATAACTCCTCTTAGAAACCGGTCGTGATCGATTGTACGAGTCGGGCATGTAAACCGCTCAACCAATTCGATTTTTCCTACCGAATTGAAACCTTTTTGAGGTTGCGTGATTGAACGAAATAAATTATGTTATGTCTGCTCGACGTTAGGTGACTGCTTGATAAATGTACAAAGGAGGAACCGTCCGTCAACAACTCCACTCTGAAGTCATCCACTATCTGATGCAATCCAAACCGATCAATATAGTCTATGGGGAGCCAGGTTATTGTTTCCAAGCTATGTAAACCTGGGTAGTGGTGTCTTTGATGAGAGAATGTGGCCATCTAGATCAGGGGTCGTCGAGAAGAAAATCGATTGCTAGGGAATAGTCATTCTACTCGCTAATAAATAGTTCACTTTGGCAGACTAAATGTTTGGATCAGCTATCCTGGTTTTCTGTTAACGAGGATGTTGGGTTGGAATCCCTAACGGGAGTTTTTCTTATAAATGGTTTATCAATCTTTCTTCTGAAAAACATGGGTACATTTCATCTCAATATTATATTCCTCCTTTTTACGCCATTAGTATAGTAAAATTCGGATAGCTAGGACGGGTAAAATACGCTATATAACATAAAGTAGTGTGCATGATATAGATAAGTGAAAGCTCTCACTCACTCACTAACTTACACACTTATCACTAAATATTCTACTTCCCTAATACCTGGATCACTAAATTTAAAATATGTTTTATAAACGATAGAGGTGTCGTATAAAATATAATATGTTATAGGTTATTTGAGTAAGTAATATATATTCATAAATGTGTATATATATATATATATATATATATATACTTTAGTTATATTTATTTTAATTGAAATAAGGAGAAATATGAAATTTACTATATGAGGAACGTACTATGGTAAAAAAACAACAATTAAATTGATTGGTACATTTCTTTAGTCAACTAAACAAAATAAATTATTAATATACCAAGAAATTAATTTATTCAATGAGAAATTGCTAAATCAAGATTTTAAATCAATTAAAACAGACATAATAACATTCCTAAGGAATCACCTGAGAGATTGTTAAAGGGCAAACATTTATTCCTTAAATAGGTAAAACTGTAAATATGTGCAAGCTACTACTAGGCAGTAGCAGAATATTGTAAAGAATTAACTGAAAAACTATAAAAAGTGTAGATAGGCAAATTATTATATTGGAGCCGTTAATACTATAACTAAAGGTCAACTAAAAACCATCACTTGATTGATCAATTATACCAATAACAGCGCAAGAAAAAGTTGACAAGGAATATTTACACACATACATTAAAATTAATAAAATGGTGATTGATATATAGTTAATTAAGTGACTCAATATTTAATTTGAGAAACTTTCACATATAAAAACTGTTGACAATATTAATACTCACGGAATAAATTAAAATTTAGATATAACTAATAACTTAATTCCACATAACTATAATAAGTGTTTATATTAATATAAAGAACTTGTTATTCGAGTCAAATGGTTTTAAAAATGCATGTGTTAACAATCGAAAAGTTTAATTAAAGAATTCTTGTAGTAACAGATGTGTCACCCAGCGTATTCTTAATAGTTATATGTTGAATATATATATGTTGTTTATATATAAATTATTGGATGCTATAAAAGAAGTGTAATAAACGAAAAATGTTAATTTGAATCATGTTGATTGAAAAGATTGAATTAAAATGATGTTCCTTATCTGATGTATATCTATATATATACATGTATTTAAATGAGTAAGTAAGATATAATCATATATATATATATATTCATATATATTTATGATTATATCTTACTTACTCAAGTAACCTATGCCATGATATATTTTATACTACACCTCTATATTTTATATATATATATATATATATATATATATATTACCTTACATCCATTACTGTTTCCAGCCCATGGTCCGGGTCACTTTTTTATTCATTTCATATATTTTCCACTACCGTCTTCCTTGGCCTATCGTAGCTTCATAAACATGCATATTAACTAATTACGCTAATTTGTTAAAGATAAATAGGTTAAATACAGAGGAAGTTAACGTACATTAACTTTAAGGCAGATTATAGAACCATTTAGATCATTAAGCCATTTTTGTATCTATGTTTTAAAGATACGTTCAGCACAGTTATAACTTTTTTACTTAAAGGAAAGAATACTGGAGAAAGTAAGTAAAAGGAACCATGCCGCTATTTTCTTTAATAGAGAATATACATCATCTGGCGTGAATAAAATTTAGTTCAAACTGTCTGATCTTTCAAGTCAATGTCACCCACATTAACTACATGTTGGTAGCTTTGTAAAATATTATAGAGTACCCTAACTTAATAAGCCAAGGTTCAATCACTGACTTGGTTAATATTATGGCTTTCATATTGAAGTCTTCCTATTTTACATAAGCATGAGGTTGCATTTCCTTTTAAAGTACCTATTTCCCCCTTTTTATCTGGTTAAATATTCTAAGTTGATATTCGCTACTATGGGCACGCGGGGTTGGATATAAACCTTGTCTGGTATGGCTTAATGGTGACAGGTGAAATCCCGCTAAGATATAATGAGTTAAGTTCACCTAAAAGGTCTTTAAATCTCCCTCCACATAAATATGAGTTCATTTCTCCTAAATTTATTCATATACATTTATTACCTATTAATATAAATATGTGAGTAGCCTTAACAGGTAGTAATAAACGTTGCACACAAAAAAAAAAGTCACCGTATTATAAAAGTCATAAGGACTATCATATTTGATCAAATTTGGTATGGATAGGAACGATATAGTTTTAAAGTAACTGCACCTGCATTTTCATGTAGGAAGACTGATTAAGAAAAATACACTCGGTACAACCGACCGGAATTCGATCATGGGTCTCCCCATTACTGACAAACCCAACCAGATAAGATTAATACCATAGCCGGCATGTCATCCAATGTGGGTCACAAAATGTTCGTGTAAAAGGAGTTAGTGGGTGATAGCGATTGAGCATAGTTTAAGCTCACGATATGTACTAAGACGTATCAATACGAGGGGTATATAAGCACAATAATTAAAAAAAAGTGAACGTTACGGCCAATTTGCAAGAAATACATGGACACCTTAATTGTAAGTTCTTTGCACTCAAGGTAGAGATAAAAAAAATTGAAAAACACTTTAGGAACATTCATTCTTCTTATCACTCTCCCATGAGTGATAAGCTGGCACGTTGTCCTACCTTGAAACGCTTTGTTTAAGATTGAGACTGTTGGGATAGATAGGGAACCGAAAGTATTAAGGAGGCTTAATAAAAGTAGAGGAGGGTTTGGTTACACACTAGACGGTAACCTAACAATGAGTTTATAACAGTTTAATTTTCAGATGATGACAGTTATTTTGTACAGTTACACGTCAGCCACCCCAGGAGAAATACATAAAAAATTCCGAATCATATTCTGGCTCTGGGCCAGGATGCAAGTTATGCTTTATCAATAAATAGTATTCCTTGCTCTATAAAAAGGACGCATGATTTGCTTCTCGAATGGTATTCCTAACTCTAACCCAAGGTGCACATCTTTCTTCGCGATTAGTCTTCCTGGTTCTGGCCCAGGATGCAAGTTTGCTTCATTAATAGTATTTTTGGCTGTGGGTAGAAACGCAAATATTGTTTCATGAATAGTATTCCTTGATATGGGCTAGGATGCAAGCTTTATTCACGATTAGTTATTCTGGGTTAGGATGCGAGTTTTGCTTCACGAATAGTCTTTCTTGTTCTGGGCTAGGATGCAAGCTTTGCTTCACGAATAGTCTTTCTTGTTCTGGGCTAGGATGCAAGCTTTGCTTCACGAATAGTCTTTCTTGTTCTGGGCTAGGATGCAAGCTTTGCTTCACGAATAGTCTTTCTTGTTCTGGGCTAGGATGCAAGTCATTTATAGTATTCCTTATTCAGTGCCAAGAAGCAAGTTTAGGTACATGAATAGTATTCCTGACTGTGGGCCAGGACACAAGTTTTGCTTCCCAAATAGTCTTTCTTATTCTGTGATAGGCTGTAAGGTTTTTTTCAGTAATAATATTCCTGGCTGTGGGCAAGCACGCAATTTTTTCTTCACGAATTATGTTTTTGGCTCTAGGCCCAGATTAAAAATTTTCTTCAAACATAGAATAGATTGAAGAATTAGCCGTTAAAAGTGGCCATAGGCCCATATAAGTAGTATTTGGTGACATATTTCAGATCTTCTAATAATGTACTAAATCTGTCTTTTTTTCCTTAGAAAGGTTTAGGAGATGCGAAAGCTATTGTGAGTGTCGAAGTTTAAATGAAGGATATTTTACCTTCATCTTTGACTTATGCACTTCAAAGTTTCGCAAACCTCAATTAAATAAGTTTTTATAAATATTGTATCAAGAGTATTAACCATATTTGAGTTAAAAGTGATATTAAATTAAAATCTATAACAATCTGAACTCTTTTGTTTAATATAAATAACATATATAGTTTCTGAAAATTCCATGAGAAACGTTTAGAAAAGTCCGGTACGATCTGTTTTGTACTGGAAGTGCAAGCCAGTATGTACCGCAATAAATACAAACGGGTTTTCCGTGGAAAATAGATAATTTAGACTAGATCCTATAAAACATGAAATTTTGTTTAATATGTGTATAAGCAGAAGAGTTTCATTTTCACGTTACTATTTTTTTAAATATTAATTTGAGGTGACACCAATTTTTGGGATGCAGGTCCAGGCGTCATCTTATCTAGTCTAGTATTATGAGGACTGGAAAATACAGGGTCTACACTACATTCAGGTGAAATTAGTTTTTATCTCCCTAAATATTTATCAAGAGGTTTTTCCACCTTAATGCTTTAAGTATATTCCTTATAAATTCTACTTTCTTCAGATCAGATTCATTAATGCTTGAGGTGCAGAAAGGCCTATTTGTTATTAAAACGCGATTAAGGAAAAAATAGAAGCATATTAAAACTCACCTAATATAATCTGTCTTTGCTATTGAATTACTTGGTATTGTATCATCCTAATTTTCTGAATTACAGGATGTTAAATAGTAAACCTGGTTGGTTAAAAAAAAAGGTCCTTTATATTTTCCTTTGATTGAATGGTTATTTATAATATCTTACCAATAAATAACATAATTCCAAACACTTACGTAGAGATTTTTTGGGTGCATGCATTTTATTTCAAACAAATTTATTTCGTAAAGTATCAAAAATACAGTTCAAACTTAAATGGCCAATTAAGAGACCATTTCAGTTTAAATCTAGAATTCTATTTTAAAGGTAAACATAAATGTTCGAGTAAGCTTGAAAATGAAGCTCATTTGTGGAAATGCGCTTAATCTTCACCATTGGGTCATCAATCTTGCGGTTGGTCTGCTATAGCTCTCCACATTTGCATATCCTGGGCCAAATTGTTTAAAAAAATGTTTACCTTCCTTTTTTAAACATCGTTCAATATCTGATTCACCCACTTCAGTATTGGTCTCCCTATTTATATTGTACCTTTCACATTTCCTTCAATGATTATATTTGTCACACTATCATTACCTCCGTATATGGCCTTATATGTCAACTCTTTATTGCTGAATACCTTTCCAAAGTTTCCTTTCTTCATTTACTTTTATTAGAACTAAGGTATTTGATACTACCTACATTCATGATATTTTCAACATTCTGCTTTAAAGTCATATTTCAAATGCTTCCATCCATTTCCTTTTAGTTGCGTTAATGGTCCATGTTTGGCATCCCTAAAGCACAACGCTACAAACATATGTCCTTAAGAATATTTTCCTGATTTCCACATTTATGCTAATCATGGTTAGTATTGTCTTCTTGTAATGAACTGCATTCTTCACTTGCACTATTCTAAATAATATATATATTACTGCTATTATCTTCGGTTACTATACTTCCCAGGTAACAGAATTCCATTAATTGCTGTAACCTCGCTTCTTACAGCTCTATATTCATGTTATTGATTTCTACTTTACTGCATATCATGACTCTGATTCTATTTCTGTTGATCCTCATATTAAAACCTATTTTCAATATTTTATTCATTCTTTTCAGTAGCTTTTGAAGATCCTTTTAGCCTTAATCACAAATAACAATAATGTAATCTGCAAAGCGAAGTGGGTTAATAAATTCTCCTTTTATTCTTATTCCACATATGGTTTCTTCTTTAACTATGATAGCGCTTATTCTACATTGTCGTTAATCAGAGATTGGATGCATCCTTGTGTAACATATTTTCTTATTTTATCTTTCTCTTCATTATCATTAATTCTAGTATTTACTGTTAGATTTCTGAATAAGTTGTATTTTATTCTTCGTTTATTGGACTTGATTCAAAACTTCTAAAAATTTAATATATTCTATTACATTTTACATTATCAAATTCTTTTTCATTATATCATATGCAGATTACGTATTATTCCCCTCATTTTTTTGTTTTAGCAAAAATATCCTCAAACATAGGATGGCTATTTTCACTCCTTTTTCCTCTCTGAATTCATATTTATCTCGTCCATGTAATACTTCTATCTTCTGGTCTATTATATTTTTGCACTATTCTTGCAAACAATTTTAATGCATTTTACATGTAGCTTAGTAACATGTATTTTTCAAACTTAACTGTTCCAAGTTTTTTAAATATTGGAAAGACAATGTTCTTTTAAAAATCCTCAAGTATCCCCCCTGGTTTGTACATTTCCCCACAAATTCGATACATTTCTTCCTTTACTTCTGATCTAGAATGTTTGAGTAGTTATGCATAAATTACATCTATTTCAATTTATTTGTTATATTTTAACAACTAAAATTCTGTTTCAAATTCTGACTTGTTTATGTGGTCTTCTCTTTCCTATGTGTTAACATCTTGTAAATATTTTTAAGCTATTTTTTTCCATGATCTTGCTTTGTCCAAATCTTTAAATAATAAATGTTCATTGGGGTCCCAATGGATAATTAGGCTTATGTATTCTATTTTAGCGTTTTCAGAACCACTCCAGACGGTGAAAGACATCTGTCACGTTACATATCAAAGAAATAGTCTGGACCTCCCGTTGCCTTGGGGCAATTAATACACGAATGTATCTAACTATATAACTTTGCCACACTTGAACACTACACTACAGCTTCTTTATCATGAAAATACCAGCTCTATAATCATTATTGAATTATTCAAACAAAATGACCACGATTACACCATATTTAACAATTAAAAACGTAAAGTTATCAATATGCGGAAACTTTAAGGTTTGAAGTTTATATGTTAGCGCGCCACGGACCTTAACTACAGCGGGGCTTCAGGCTAAATGAAGCCGGAAGAGCACTTTTCCTCAGTTATAGTCTAACAAGAAAGCATCTAGAATATTACAGGTTCATGGAACTACAGTAGCCCCATGACTTCTTTGGTGCTGACTGACAGCTCACAGCTGATAGCTGACGGCTTTGAAAAGTTACCAGACCAAATTATGTATCCCTACACCGAACCATATGATCTGCAAAAACATGTGTTTAGCAGCTGTTACTCCTCCTATATATATATATATATATAAAGGATCACCCAGGTTTGTTAGATTAAGAGAGAAGATTTTAACACATAATAATTCAATAAGTTCAATATTATACAATTGTTAATTTACATGAAAACATTTAAGGGTTGGAATTTTTGATTTGTAATAGTATCAGAGGATAAAAACTACAACATTACACTATCTTGAAAGTGTTTCTTCACATATTTTTATACTAATTTGGTTCTCCTTTTCTTAGGTACTCTTCGATTGAGCCACATTTTAATTCATCCCAGATGTTGGCTACTTTCGCTTTGCGGTTGATTTCGTTCTTTAAAGATGTGTATTTTATTTTCCTTCATCGTTTATTGAGCTCTTTTATTTTCTTCTCCTCTTTATTAAGTTCAGAATTTCTTCTGTAGTCCAAGGATTCCTTGCCTCAATGTTATTTTTTCCCAGTACTTTCTCGGCAATCTTTGTTATTGTTTTCTTGAGGTTAGGCCATTTATCTTTTAGATAATTTTGTATATAATTCTCTGGCTAATCTGCTTTGAAATGAACTCTTATGCTGGTCTTTATAAACTACTTTTAAATTTAAACGAGTTGTACTAGAATGCTTAATGTGACCAGAATATTTTTTCTCAAATTTTAATCAATGTTGAAAGTTTATAATATTTACTAAGTAAATAGTTGAATATTGTTTACTTTAATGTATTAGAATTAAATTAGATTTGTATTCTTGCAATTAATTAATACAATCAAAATAATTACCTAATTATAGGCCTACACCAGGATAATCATGCGTTATAGTTTAATAGTTCTAAAGAAAGGTATAAGATCACTAAATTTAATAATCTATTCTAAGGCTATTAATAATCAAAGCTTAAATTTAGGACATAAACTGAAATTTTTGTTTGTGCTAATTTTAAATGTGTTAAAATGGAATATAGATTTATAATTAGTACCGCGTCTTACTACCCGTCCAGATTATACGCTATAGTAATTAGTAAATGACAAATGTGTACAGATACAAATCAAATTTCACTTATTGCTTATACGTTTTAAAATAATGTATCCAAATTATTTGAAGCAACAATAGTTATAGAATATATACGCTAGTTTCTTTTAGTAAAAACCTAAATTCAACGCTACAACCTGGCCCACTAATAAAGGACACAATACGATTGCATAATATAAAATAATCCCAAATAGTAAACCTTATAATTTTTTCACTCAACGTGGTGGCCCGATAGGACAATCTCGCCAACATTCTCAATTGTAAATACTGCTACTACTACTACTACTACTACTACTACTACTACTACTAACTACTATTACTTACTACTACTAACTGCTACCACTACTATCTACTATTACTAGCCCTAACTGATACTATTACTACTAACTACTATTAACTACTACTATTGTTATTATTTGCTAAAGCTATTTTATCATAATGCACTTTGCTATCAGCACCTAAAATCACATCCATTTAAAGCTAGCTTTATTATTTTATGGAGTTATAATGTTCTGAAGACCATTGTAGAATCTTTCAAACCGTAATTTTAGCATACGTAGCATCAGCATCAGAATCTCTACTCATTGACACTTTCGTCCGCGAACAATTTATTGAAAGATGAGGTGCTCCATCCACACCATTGTTCCTATGGTCAGTCTCGCACTAAGCTGTATTACCAAGGAATGGGAGGTTGAAGTCTGAGTCTTGGCTAGGTGCACTAGGGGTAGTTTTCCCCCATCGTCTCTCCACGATAGTGAAGGTGAACTTCTTCTAACTTATTTTTATCTATACAAATGGGTACGCCCACTTAACATCAGTTTACTCTGGTCTTGTTTAGCGGTGACGGAAGTGTCTGGTTCCGAGTCTTGGCAAGATGTATTGAGGGGTATTTTTCATCAAAAATTAAAAAAAAAAAATGTTAGTAATCTTGGTATTAAACTTAATTTGAAAAAGAAAGATTGAAATTTACGTAACATCTAAAAAGACTAAAATAATCTAGAACTGATTGAAACACAACGTACAGCTAGCAATCAAGGACTTTAAAATTGACTAGCAATATAGAGTAGCAATGCCCATTTACTCACAAACCATTCAAATAAAATATCAATTATATGATTTTGTAGTCATGGGGAACGGTGGATTACAATTTGCAGTTTATAGCTTAATTGAATAATGTTATTTGAATGGAATTGTCGTTCGTTACCTGTTTGATAATTACTGAAGAGAGGATTTCCCAAACGGCTGTGTCAGCAAGTATTCATTTTGTTTTTGCTTGTATTTGAGGGAAGAGGGAGAGGAAATAATGTGGACCTGCTATTGCTATTGAGCGTACCATAGAGATTAAAACAAATGCTAAATAAGATATTGTGTTAATTCAATAGCGTAATTTTTAAACAGACCATAATGTTTCAAGGTATGCGGAAATTTAATTTGTTTCTTTGGACTACTCCTCAAATACAGTACATACATAGCTTTATACATTTTTTCCAATCTCATTTGAGTTAAAATGTAAGCTTATGTTGTGTTTTTTTTGTATATAAGTCATGATGATGGTTTAATACACCAAAACCAGTCGAGGTCAAATAGAAGACAAGTCATCTGCGAGATTATAGGAGAAAGGGAACCAACGTTCTAATAAGAAATTAATATATATTTAACAAATTATAACATCTCATTTTAGTATGTTCCATTCAAATTTTATCTTAATAAATTATAGTTTACAGCCTAAATTTCAAAAACAAAGATAGTAGAATCATGATCAAAAATATATTTTATGATTCATTGATCTTTATTTTAACTTAGATATTACATTTTAAGTCACATTTTATAATTATTATTTAGTAATATAGTAATAAAATAATCTATAACTAATATATTACAGAACATTATCTTTTCTTAAGTTTTTAATTCACAAACTAACCCAATGAGTATCACCTATCAAAGTATACGTCTTAGAAAGACAATATTCAGGAGTAAAGATCTGCGTTCACAAAGTAGGCTAGCTACAGGTCCATTAACTTGGAGTTCCACTCTCGAACTTTTTTATATAACTTTTTATTTGTCTTACAAAACGGTACCAAACTAGTACATATTTTGTCATCGAAAAAAAAATTGAAATTCGAAAGTGGTACTCCAATTTAATGGACCTGTCTGCTTACCCCAAGTGTCTTCCAACGTTCTATGAGATTTAGATATAGCTATTTTATTTTATTTTGTAATTATTACTATTATTACTAGTGCTATTATTATTATTGCTACGTCTTACTACCCGTTCGAGTTATACGCACTTATACTAATGTGTAGTGGTAGGCTGATTGTGAAATGAAATGGGACCTACAGTTTAATGTGGGATCCGAATCACGGCGTTCCACACACTCTCAAGTTGTGATTAATACACGTCTTTTTGGAGGTGAAGGAAGGGTTTGGCAATCAGATAAATCTGGGCTGAGACCAAGGATTGAACTCCGGACCCCCAACACAGAAGTGTGACGCCTTACCTCTACACCACCAGATCACTCGTTTTGAATTGTTACTTGCATGGGATATAGGGAGTTAATTTCGCTAATGGGGTCAGGATGAGGAAGGTTTAATTTAGAGGAAGTGTACCCATATTGGCGTGGATAAAAAAAAGAGAGTGGGAAACCATTTAGGGAAAACCAACCTCAGTACACCCGACCGGTATCAAACCACGATCTCACGTCATTGTCAGTCCAGTCTATTGCGAGAGTGACTTCTTAAATCATGCAGCCATCATAGCGGGTTTTTAATACAGCTACACAATTATATACACACACCGATGCTCATATGGTCTAAGAAGGCGTCAAGCTTTCAGCAGACTCTATTGGCAGTAACGATGTTGATGTTGCAGGTACTCAGAGAACTATTGGGCGCAGGGGTATTCCACAATCCACATGTGATTCATCATTGTGGTTATCTCACTGTCAATATTAATGCAAGGGCATTTCCTTATGATAATATTACTCGACGCTAACCCCTTAGAATAAGTCGTTAAATGAAACCTTTGGCTAACCGATATGCTTTTAAAAAAGTTAACAAACACTTTAACATATTGCTATTTGATAGTAGACTGAAAATATATTTTTGTTTGCCTAGCTGTTGAATAGCTAATTCCAACCCAGTTATTTTTTTATAATATAATAATTTGAAAATATTAGGAACAGAACAAAAATAAAGATTCAAAACCAAACAAATATCTATAATATAAACAAAAATAATCCTGCTGAGGCTGAGAATAAAATTTAAAAAAATCCGTGCAAGGAAACAATGATCGACAGCCTTGGGCTATTTTAAATTATTGTCTTGATAACCTTGAGATCTATTGTGTTGAACCACATTGTTAGGAAAGCTATTTATAAATAGGTTGGGATTATTTTTAAGGCTATCTTATTTTAAAAGCCAAACTTCACACTAGAGAGAACAATGTGAGACTGTGAAAAAAAACTCAAGCTAAGCACATAAGTATTGCTTATATTCTAATACCATTGTCGATAGGATTCTAGCCAATATTTCTATTTATAATTCATTAGCTATCCAAAATTTGTTTGTCTGACAATCGATTTTATTTGAAGTAGGCCCCCTACGCTAGATATTAGATCTGATTAGTTACAGGCTGAACACATCTATTTAAGCCCTATACCATTGTTTTATCAATTGGTACAAGTTTATAAATCTAACTTAAAAATGTATACAACTTACATAGAATAAGTGGCAGAAAATGGTCACTCTCAACCTAGTCTTGTGTGCCGGTGACTTATTTGGAGTGTTCGGGGTTCGAATACCAACCCATTGTACTAAAGGTGGTTTTTCCTAGTTATTTGTTTACCACTATGCCTCCACGCAAATGCCAGTAATCTCCTTTAAAATATTATTTCATCCTCATTCATTCTCTAATAGTGTAAACATGTTGATAGATCACCGAATGAATAAAAGATGTAAATATAATGGAAAAGTAAAATTTTATTATTCTATGTCCAAGAAATTAGTTTAAGTTTAAAAAAGCTTGACGCGTAAAGTAGACGCATAAAAATGAATAAATATTGTGCTAAAATATAATAAACATAAACAAAATTGATTAAAACCAAATATAAAATAATAAACTATAGCTAATTTTCAAAAACTGACATATGCTCTTGTTCTCAGGCGTTATAATTATTATCAGGAACCAAAACCAACATGTTGGAATATTTAAGACTAAAATATCCTACTCTATTTTTATTTATTTTTATATTATATATTTTTATGAATTTTCTCACTCTATTTTTAAGTTTTGAATATACTCTCTATATATAATGGTTTTATTTCGATTTCAAAAAGTATTGTTCTGCCTTTTTATATTATATTTTCTTTAGCTTTGTTATTTAAAAGTCATTTATTGGTTTTCCATCCTAACATTATTTAAACGTAATAGCTTGATAAACATTAATAAAAAACAAATTAAAACTATTCCACCCTATTAATACCCAAAATTGTCTGAGTTTCCAAAAATAATAGTTAAATATCTATATCAATATATTGTATTAATATCACTGTCATAATACAATAATAATAATATCAATATGATCGTTCCTTTAGAATTAGATCAACACTGATCACTTTGCATCTAATATTCAAATTTAAGTCAACCTTTAATTTGTTTATTAATACAATTTATTGAAAGTGTTAATTTGTATGTGTTCACTGGAGCACTAAACAATATTGATCAAAGAGGCATTTTCAAAAATTCACGTTTATCACTTATAAAGCATTGTTCAGAAATATTTCATTTAGATGTGACAAGCTGTTTTAGGAAACATTAAATTTAAATTAGAAAGGGGAGCGGAGCGATTAGCACCATCCGGGATTGTAACTATTAAAAGGAGAGGATGAACGTACCTTTTAAGTTATGGTTAACAAATTACTCCAACTTAACGTTCTATGACCTAAATCATATATTTATTAAATGCTGATAACATTGTCCAAGCATATTGACGCACGTGAAAATATCAATATTTACTCTGGAGATATATAGCTGAAAGGCTATTTATATATCAAGTTAGATCAAAGAGGATTGAAAGAGACAGAAAGAAATAAACAAGAATTAAAAATCAATTGCAGTAGTAATAGTCCTTTGTTTGTTGCTATGTGTTTAATTATTAGTAGCTTAAATCTAAATATAGTTTAGATGTATCTATACGTAGTAATACTACTACTATTATTCAATCATTTGACTACTGCCGTTGGATTAAGTTGTAGACTTTCCCCTGGTCCTTGCCTTAACAAAGCTACAAATATTATTGAGATCTGCGCTGGCGGTCACTAGACCTGCAAAGCTACAAAGCTCATTTTATCTGTTCTGCTCGTACGAGAAGGTAGTGGCCTGAATCCTGGAAGGCTGTATTGAGGTGGTTGTTTGCTAGATAGTTTTCCACTCTCCTTCCACAAAAATTCTAATACATTTTACCTAAAATGTACTTTCCTGGTCTCTACCTACCACATATACAGTATACAAACTTTTATACCCATATTCATAAAAATGGAAATAGTGTGGTTTAGATTTTGTGTGATTAACTCAAACTATTATGAAATTAATATAAATATGTTAATTATCTTCATTAGCTTTACTATAAGGATTTTTGACATACATTTTAGTATCCAAATTAATTAATCAGCACAAGAGTTAAAATATAGTTTAATTATTTAATAGACACAATAATACCCACGGCTCACGGTCGTTATTTGTTTTAGCACCACGTCTTACTAATCGTTCATGTATATATATATGGACTAATTACACTAATGTGTAATGGATGAGGAAGGTCGAATTTAGAGGTATTGTACTCACATTTGCTTGAAGCACGAGTATAAAATCACTAAGGAAGAACCACATCCAGTGCACCCAAACGGGTTTTGAACCCCGATATACTCATCATCAATAGTCCAGTCATTTGCAAAAATGGTGGCCTAAGGCTAATCTAAAACCAAAGTGGGTGTCATAAATTCATCCCTGTGAAATATGAGACTCCAAACTTCATTTTAATCAGGTGTTCCTTCTTTCGACACTTCTTTTGTTTCGTCCAAATGGACTAGGTACTACATTTTGACCGATTAAGACTTTCCATTTTTATATCCATAAACTGATATTATTTCCTTTTTTGATGTCATCAACAAATAGCATTCGTGATCATCCTGGCCCCATTCTCCTTTCGGCCTTTTATTCTACATCTCTTGATAAGTCATTTCATCTCAAGCCTTGTTTATTATGTAACAAATCGAACCCAACGTGTTGGGAGACAACACACGAAGAAAAGTAATCTGAGTTTATTGTCGCCAACTTGTTGGACCAACATCCTGGCTCCTCCGCTAGTTTTTAATCGGTCTTCATATTTATAGACATGAATAATGACGTATTACTTTCCATTTCTTAATTTATTATATTAACAGGAAGTGTACCCTTGCAGAAAAAACCAAAACGTAAACAACTGTAGGGGGTTCGAAGTTTTTTGGCTAAACGTCGAATTGAAGGTGCGTACATGGGAATAATGACTGGCTTACATTTGCAAAGGGGGTTTGGTAATTTTGTACGCAGTTCATATGTCTATATCCTCATTTACGTAGTAAAGTGGAAAGGAAAAATATTGTGACTCCGGGAGAAAATCTTGGTACAACACTGCACTTCTTAGCAAATGGAAACGACTATGGGAGTCTTATGTATAGCCACAGGGGTTCCAAATATTAATTTCAAAATTCATTCCTGAAGTTTGTGCGAATATTGTTGAAGTTCTACGCAATTAGATAAAGGTATGTAAGCAAAATGTTACCGTTATTTCACTCTAAGTTAAACAAGAAAAAAAAAGACTAGCAAGACTAGCATTAATAAATAATTATAATAATACAAGTGATTAATGATGTTTATTTATTATTTTATTACTAAATAATATTCCATTTTTTTTACCTTTACTGTTATTATAAATAGCACAATAATATACAGTTTATTTATCTTAGCTTACTTATTTTATACGCCCAACAGTGGCTACCATGAATGTAGATATTTTGTATTAATATTGTATTTCGTATTATTGTTAATTGTTCTAACTACTTTCATTCAGTGGAACAATAATAGGTTGCTTTAAAATAAGTGCAAAAAAAATACAGTAATATTTTATATGTATCACAAAGATCTTTTGTACCTAAAATTGTCTGAGTTTTCAAAAATAATAATTAATATCTATATCATATATTGTATTAATATCAGCGACCAGTACAGCTAATATTATATTCTTAACTATTTTGAATTAAATAAATCTGTCATAAGATTCTGGGATATGAACCCGGTAGCAAGGAATAGTTTGTTGATCCTTTTTGGATCTTAAAGTTTTGACAATTGAGGTATTGTTCGTTGAGTACAATGGTGGTGGTTGTTGATGAGTATTGGTGTATAAAGAGGTGTGAGGTGAGGGGGCAAGGGGAGGGACTGAAGAAAATTAGATCCTGGGTAGTTTATTGGGACCTGACTTTGTTCAAGCTTACACAGTCTTAGGGGGAACTAAATGAGTGCAATTACTGAGTTTGGATTTCAGTTGTAGGTGGGTTGGAGTATGAATAGCATGATTGTGGACTGGAATGTGTGCAGACTATGATTTCTCTTACCGACACATCGATATCAAAAACCTTGGCTATTGCAGAAATTGCATCGCCTCGATTATTAAAACCTTTTGTTCCGCAGATGTAATGTTCCAAAGAACAGAATACTATCGATATAAACCAATTAGTTTAACTCTAATAGCCTTGTTCTATTCCATGATCACAAAATTATACAAACCCCTATGTTAAAAGTTAAACTAATTTAAAAACAAAACACGTATGTCACTAAGGATAGAGACTGACTTGACTAGATAGCGCATGCGCAGAGCCTCCCACCTCAGCAAACATGTTGTGTTGGTCGTTTATTATCTCCAATAAATGCTCCAACAAAACCCAACACAACTTGTTGGCTCTGATCGGCTCTCCCAACCCCAACATGTTGGCCAACATCCCCAAAAAGTTGGAAATGCGTTTATATTGTAACATAACATGTTGGAATCGTGTTGGACAACATTTTGTGCTACAATATAAACGAGGCTTCATAATGTAACCTGTCCAATTGGCCCCTCGTCGTTAAATCACCTGCAATATAGTTCAATTTTTCAGTATTGGTAAATTTGTCGTCTTTTTATGGGAATTGAACTTGGGATAGTTTAACTTGACAACAGGCGTGCTATCAACGTATCAAAGGAAAAACATAAATGTTTGCACGTGTTATTTAAGGGTTGAGTGGCGTACAACTCCGTATATTTGAGGAAGAACATATAACCAACCTTCGGGTTGCAGACTGTCAATCAATCGTTAGTGCATCTTTCTGATGGCTACTAGCTAGACAAACTATTTAATTCAAGTAAACAAATGTTAAATCTTCCGCTTGTTGATAAGATTTTGAAATAAAAACAAAAAAATTAGTGCAGTCTACTGTTCTTACTTATTAAGTTTTTTTAAACAAGAGTCTTTGTTTTATTTCTGTGCTAAATAATAAATGTGAACTATTAACTTTTTTAATTTTCTCGCTCAATAATGTCTTAAATTTATGATAAACGGGTAGGTATGGTTTTATAAAACTGGGACTGACCTTTGTGTGGTCTCCAAAAATGTTTCCTCTCTCACAATCCTTTAGTTTTCAAGAAGCGGGTGGAGAGGGAGGGATGTGGAATTCGATCAGTTATCGGATTGGCTGAGGCTGGTTGCCGCCAGGTTGGATCGGACGCTGCCCCTCTAGAGATGTGACTACCATGGCAACGGGAGTGCCAACACACTTAACTGGGTGCACTATTTGTGTTCTCGGAAGTATTTTTTCAAAATTAGTCTCTTGACATCAAGGTTGTATCGTCAGACCAACGTGGAAATAAATAAAATCAGGAACGTAGCGTAGTTAGATATTTTACTTATTCCTTATAGGCCATTGAGTTTTAATCTATTTGACTAACTTATTATTTATACTATTCTCAATTCATAAAAAAAAAGGTGAACACGTGGACTAAATGTCATCTAGTATGGCTTAAGTAGACAGGAAGGTCGTGTGTTAAATGCCAAAAAAGTGTCTCTATTTTGTTCTTACTATTTTCCCACTCTCCCTAAAAAAAGGTAGATTTCCCCTAAATTACACAATCCATATCTTAAGTCTACTATTTTCTTAAAAATATTTTGAAATTCAGTAAGAAGAGATAATCTATTATTTGGGAACTAATCGGCGTGTGGTGAAAATATATTACAAATTAAAAATCACAATTAGTTGTATTAAATACTAAACCAGTTTAGAAAATATACATAAAACATTATTAATGTAAATTAATACATATTACAAACTTCTAGAGTACGAAGGGGTCTAAAGCAGACCAACTTTTATTAAGGAAGTCGTGTCAAGGAACGCACTGATAGCACGTTATAGAATGTAACTTTTTGAAAAAAATCAAATGATAACTCGTTGCATTTGCCATGTCATGATCACGTGAGGTGACTTGGCTAGTGGGACGACCACTTTAAACGTCAAATGTTTTGCTAAATCACCCTAATCTCTCTTAACGTTCAGTCGCAGTAGATCATGGATGTTTATACTTTTATTGATTATGCTAACATGGTTTTAATGTACGACGAGGCATGTTGTAATGGTAGGGCTACTCGCCAGCTTTTTGCATACAGTTTTCCATTTCGTCCACATCCATCTTATACAGTATTTGTTAGAGTTTTTCAACCATTGTGGGAAATAGGAATGTTCATAGTCAACAGGGTGGACTGCGGATTTAGGAGGAACCACCATACTGCAAGATTTGAATAAGTGCTTCATAGGGTTGAACATAGCCCATCCATTATCAGCCAAACCTTTGGACGAGACATGAGTGTTAATACTATGAGAGTCTGGTAGGTATTGTATGAACAACAACCCTACCATCCACAGAGTTCGAGCAATGAGTCCAGCCGATTTTCCACAACGAGTATGCTTTTCTCGCTGGTTTTTGCAACGATGCCTGTTGCAAGTTGAATTTATACGGCTTGTTCTGTTTACCGATGAAGGATTATTCACAATGGAAGGCATTTTCAACTCCAGAAACAGCCATGTTTGAGACGAAGAAAACCCTCACACCACTCGTTTCTGGTTTTATCTACGGTCGTTTAATTGGTCCATACCTTCTTCCACACCGTCTCACCAGCCCCATTTATTTGATATTCCTGCAAGAAGTAATACCAGAATTGTTGGAAGACATATCGTTACGAACTCGTCAACAGATATGGCTGCCACTACACTTTTCACTTGCTATTCGAGACTACATCAGCCAGATATTTTGAGACAGATGGATTGGTCAAGGGGGGCCATTAGAATGCGGGTTCACTTCCTCTATCTTCAACCTTCTCAATTCCTAACCCATTAGAATAATTAGTATTTAAGCGTATAACCCGAACGGGTAGTTAGATGTGGTGTTAGAGTACTCACTAGACTTATTCCTGTGGGACTTCATGAAAAGCCTGGTCTACGAAACCCTTGTCGAAATTGAAGACGATCTGATAGCTCGCATTTTTTCTGCAGGGCGAGAAATCCAATTGAGGCCTGACATTATTGAAAGAGTCTACCAGAACATAGTTCGCAGTGCAATGCTTGCATAGTAGTTGGTGGGCGTCATTTTGAGCAATTATTGTAGCCATATGCTTTGGCATTGCTAAACATTTTTTGTGTGTAATGCAAGCCAATAAAGTATTATAATAATTATTCCTATTACTGAGCATACTAAGAGTTTTAGTCTGCAGTGTGCAAATGGTGCGTTTCGGACACGAGTTCCTTATTAAAAGTTGGTCTACTTTGGACCCCCTACAAACCCTAAACTTTATAATATGTATTTATTTACATCCTGTATAATAAAGAATGATAGTTGAACATTTTTGATATAAGCACCTACTTAACAATAAACAAACGTGTTAAAATTGAGACATGTCACATTACTTTTTTTAAGAGTATTATAATTATATTTAATTCAACTCTTTGATAATTTTTAATATTTTCCCACTACTCAATGATTGATTCACAAATAATAGTTTAGTCTATCAGCTTAGCTATAAAGTGTAGTGTAAGTATCAAATGAGAACTAAGTAAGCACTGAAATTAAGAGTAGGTATATCATGGCTAGTCGAGTGATTCAGCTAGGCTCAGCAAGTAGTGAGTGGGTGGAGTATAGCACGGTTGGTAAAGGGGTTGGTCCAAAATTAATTTACCTTAGGAGTAATGGTAGCTGACAGCTAGTAAGAACTACCAGATCTACTCTCAAATATCCATTCGCCAAACCAAATGTTCTGCAAGATCATAATCTGTTGAGCTGTCACTTTTACTGGTAAAAACTTTCACAACTAATAATTGATTTTTGATTAAATTTTATTTCAAGTGTTTTTAAATTATTGAAATAAGAACTTATGAAAATATCCGTTCAAATGTTTCTATTTTGTGGAAGTTGTGTTTGAAGTTCACTTTTAAAATAAAGCCTTACAAATGAGAGATTCATAAATTAAGATGGCGAACCAACTGAAACAAGGGCGGTGTTCGTTTGTATTCATGCACTTATGTTTATAAATTAAACTCGTTTGGTTTTTAAATCAATATTTTTATTGCTCTTTCTCAAATTAAATTTTTTTATTTTATTTTGATGGCCATTTATTCCAATAAGTTTGAATATAATAATTTTTAATTTATTATTTCACATGTTGTAATATCTCTTGTTGCCACAACCGCGAGACAAAAAAGTAGTAGTTCTATTAATAACCTTTGCTAACCCATTTTGGTGGCCGCATGGTGTAAGGTTCTACTCTCGTGGTAGACTAGACTGCCTATGACCGGGAGATCACAGTCCAAATCTAGGTCGTGTGTACTAAGGGTATTTTTTAGATATTGATGTTTTCGTATCCCTCCACTTAAATACGGGTACACTTCCTTTAAATATAGCCTTTCTAATCCCTAAAACCAGTGTCGTAGTTAGCACATAAGTTTATAACCATAACGGATAGTGAAACACGTATTTAAAAAATCTACTTATTTTTTATTTTCTCAAATAACTGCGTGTAAGGGAAGCGTTATCAAAGCTTTTACAATTTTGATTAACAATATAGAATTACTGTTTAAGAAAGTAATAGTTATTTCCACTAAAGTGAATTTCAAACAATGTTGGAACTAAAAATCTTCTGCCAGCTGTAAGCTACCAGAACTCCTAAGGTGGACTGTAGGCACAGCAATATGTGTATGTATCATGTCTTTGGTCGAGTGGCTTGTGGAAATCTAGTAGTAACATTGTGACCTCGTGTTCGGGTCAAGTCAGCTGTTCTGCCTCAATCCACTCAGTTGTTTATGTCAATTCATCAAGGTCGCTAGAGTTCCTGGAAGTGGGTCATGTTTCTTTGTCATGGTCCCTAGACATTGTAGGCAAGTCACTGCGCAATCATTTTATCTAGCTGTATGCCTCCTTCAGTGCAGGCCGCGGGGATTCCGATTGCGGAATCAACTGACAAGCTTCTGGGTTCAATGACGCACGGGAGTTGTACGCATACGCGAGTAATGAACTAGACACGTTGCTTTGTCGTGTTTAATCTAAATTGAAAGTCTAAGTTAACAATTCCTCCTTACTTCCTCCAATAAAACGTCAAAATGAAATTAAGATTTTAAAAAAGAATGGTAAGTGTTATTTTTAAACTTATTTCTTTATTTGTTAGCGCGCCTTACTACCCGCTAGCCAATACGTTAACGATGAGTAAAGTTGAATAAAGAGGAAATGTACCTGCATTTTTTAAGATGGAGTATAGAGAAGAGCTTATGCTAGAGCCTCCCTCACTAGAGCTGACCATGATTTGAACCAAGGTCTTCCCATAATCAACACTCCAGTATATTGATCAACACCTTTGAGCAGATGACGACCAAAACGGATGATATTAAGCTTACTACTGCTAACACACGAATTAAATACTATTATTATAAAGCTAAGATTCACGTGTAGTCTATAAGATGATATAAGCTATGATAACATATTTAGTCAGACCATATAAATATTTATATACAATAACTCCCGACTATCATTGTTATTATTAGCACCGCGTCTTACTACCCGTTCGGGTTGTACGTACTTACGCTAATGTGTAATGGTAGGGTGATTGTGAGATGAAAT